>JABJWA020000052.1:0-61966 GCA_020352615.2 Yoshiicerus persimilis
TTGGTCCTTTAAGTTTTTTCCGTACCAATTAAGTCCTTTAAGTTATTTAATTGTAACAATTTGATGTATTTTAGATCTTAAAAATGTAAGTTATTCGGGGCCTAAAAGTTACAATTATATAACTTAAAGGACCTAAGCGTTACAAAAAATACTTAAAGGACCAACTTGTTACAATTAAATAACTTAAAGGACATAGTGGTACGAAAAAAAACTTAAAGGACCAATTTGTTACAATTAAATAACTTAAAGGACTCATGGTGTAATTTAGCCTAATAAGAAGTCTGATCAACATCATACACAAATATTGCAAATTTAGTTCACCAACGTTCCTTTTTATATAAAATAGTTCAAGTCATTGTGTTAATAATCAAAGGCCTAATACTGGAGGAGAAAATTAAACATAATAACGTGGAAATGGATAAGGTTGTAACTGTTGGAACAAGAAGGGTCTTGTACAATTCCTCTAAAGTTTTAATGATAATAAAGTATTGAAGAACAATTGGATATACTAATATTTGTTCAAATGTGCAGGATCATAGAATCTATCCATCAAGTATTGAACATGTATTAAAGCATCACAAGCACAAGAGAAGCTAAAAAGACTATGGTAGAAGATCTGAAGAAAGGTCAACCATAAGTCAACATATTGGATCAGAAGAAAAGGACACCTCTCAGAAGCTGAAGAGATCATCAGACTGTGTGGAGATCATCAGACTCAGAAGACCTAGTCAGACACAGAAGAACCTATCAGACTTGGAAGACCTTCAGACTTCAGAAGCACCTGAGGGACCATACTCCACGTCAGATTTGTCGTCTTCTATAGTTGTCCACATCAAGGATTTGAGCACAACTTTGTCTTCTTCTGACCACGTGTAGAAACAAACAAAGAACTTCAAGGGCAAAAGAATGAATGGATACTTCATGTTTCAGCAAAGGATTTTCGAATGACATCCAACAAAATTATCCATATCAGACAATGACTCAACGTCCTTGATTTGAAGCTTCTCAACGACTCTTAATGCGCTGGCACTCTTCTCCAACGTCTCTCAAATCCCTGCCTATATAAGGAGCTGAAGACCATGAAAAGATGAACAAGACTCTGCTATTTTACTGTGTCCATTACTCTGTCAAATCAAATAGCGCAAAACACTTAGGATCTTTCTTACCAAACTTTGTATCTTAGAAATCCTAGAGTTGTAAAGAGTCTGTTCATTTGTTCAGTTACACCAATCATTTATATATCCGGTGTAAGAAAAAGTTTGTTTATATGTGTTGTAAACAACTAGAAGTCTCTTGCTTGTGAAACTTAAGCATACAAGTCTCTTGGTGAAAACTTTAGCAATAGAAGTCTCTTAGGATTGTCCTTTGAGCATTGGAAGTCTCTTGCATGCATGCTTGATGTAAATCCCGCGTAGACGTGACTTTTCTCAGTATCAGATAAGTTTTGAGTAATTAAGGGTGAAATCGTAATTTTGAGTTGGAAGAGCTTTATATAGGGGGGCCAAGACTTTTTTCTTCATTTTCTCCTCTCCTTTCTCTTTCTAAATTCAGAATCTTCTCCTCTCTCTCTACAATTTCGGCCCTCCACTCTCTCATTCCCTAATGCATCAATTTTCTTTCCAATCTCTTGAATCTCAAGCAAGCTCACTTTTGGGGGAAAACCTAATTTCAAGAGAAACTTAAGGAATCAAGATAGGAGGAAGTAATTGAGAGCGTGGTTATCAAGAGAGCTTGGTAAGGATATAAGTTTATCCGAATGAAATCCATGAGAGCGTGGTTATCAAGAGAGCTTGGTAAGGATATAAGTTTATCCGAATGAAATCCATGAGAGCGTGGTTATCAAGAGAGCTTGATAAGGATATAAGTTTATCCAAATGATTTGGTACCACATGCATTAGTGAATGCATTTTGAGGCATGCATCTTTTGTGACATTATGTGTGCATAATGGTTGTTATGTGGTAATTGTTATTGATGAGTTTGTGCATTGACAATTACATTGTTGTATTTAGTTATTGATGAGCCTTTGTGCCTTGTGTTTTGATATGTATAATAATGCGTTATTAATACATGTTTATTGTTTTGTGATACTAACACTCTCTGTTTTGTGTTATGTGCTGGATCATTGGGGATCCAGATTATCAGGTTGGCGAGGCTATCGTTGAGGAATAGCCCTTTGCTGTTAGGAGCTTTTGTAGTGGTAAGGGCATAGCTTAGCTATCCTTACATTTTTGGTACTAGGTGTTGTACCCTAGTTAGAGTCTAGTGCTCTGATATTTGTAACACTATTTTGGGGTATCTGAACGTTTATGTATGAATGCGGCAATGGACTTGTTGTAGAATTGCCTCTTTTGGAAAATCTTATGTATATATTTTTGGTGTAATATATGCATGCTTGATTATAAGCATTTGTTTGTTGTTTTCCGCTGCTGTGTTTTGAGAATCAAATATGTTTTGTGATTTCTGCTGATGTTTTTATGAAAATGAGTTTTCTTAATGTTGTAACTTCCTATGGCCTTAACGAAATCTGCGATTTTGCAGATTTTGATTTTCTGATTTACCTTTCTTTTATTATTATTCCTATTATCATCTATTATTATTATCATCTATTATTATCATGGTTATGCTGGATTCAGCAAAGAAATCAGATTAAACATGTGACATTGAAAGATGAAGGTAAGAAGGTTTTTGTTCCAACCAAGCATGTGCCAAGCAAGTTGGCCTGCCCTTGGGCAGCTCTCATCCCTCCCAATTGCCTACAATCTGACCCTGAGCTTGCCAGCAAGCAGCTTACTCATTTTCTTCTTCCTTTTCCACCCTAAAACCAGTCAAACATAGAGGCTTTTGCTTGCCCAAGAGCTGGTTTTGCTGCCCTGTTTCAGCAGCTTTTCCTCCTTCTCACACCAGCCCACATGCTCCTTTTGCTTCTCCCAACCTCTGTACATCCCAGCCCACGTTTTCTTGCTTGGCTCCTCAAGATTGCAAGGTTAATCCCAAGGAACAGCCCAAGTTGCAAACAGCCCTGTTTTTCATGTTTTTCATCATTTTTTCTGTCAAATCAGCACCATTTGTGCTGAAATTTGGCCAAAGTCTTGACCCTTGGCACAAGGCAAAGTCACCTCTTCCCTTTTGCATTAAATGCAAAGCAAATTAGCCTGATTCTAGCCCACAAAACAGCTTGGCTCTAGAGATTTTTCATCATGACATTTGATTTCAGTTTGGCCTATAAAAGGAATGCAATGCATGAAGGATTAAAGAACAGCACATTCTTACAGCAATTTGAGAGCAGAAAACACAGTTCACAAGCATAGCAAAAACCAGTTCAAACACAGAGCAATGCACAAACATCATTGTTCTTGTTCATCAACACTTCCAACTTTGCAAAACCATAAACATCCAAGCCTCTTCCTTTCTCTTGCAACACAAGCATTGCTAGGAGTTTGTAAGTCATTCTAAATTTCTTTACTTTCATTTTGCATTGCTGCTTGCATCAAGTTTATCTATTTGTTTAAACTCATTTTGCACAAAAAACCTCTTTTGAAACTCAAAGAAATCCCAAGTTGCAAAGCATTAAACTGAGTTGTTGCACTCATTTTCTTGCTAATTTCAAAGGCTTTTCAATCCCCCTAAGGTTCTGAAGCTTGTTCAGAAGCAGCTTCTGAACAGAAGTTCAGAAGCAGCTTCTGAACCCAAAATTTCGCAGAGTTCGCAGAGCAAAGTCATGGTCGCTCTGCGACCATGACAGAACTTAGGTTCGCAGAGCCACCTTCAGGTCGCTCTGCGATCTTGACAGAACTCAGAACCTGAGTTCAGGCTTCTAAAAGCAATTTTTTGAGGTTCTAACCTAAAGATTCAGAACCTAAGAGGATTAAAACTCATTTTGGTCCAGAAACATAACAAGAGTTTTTGCATGATTTGGAAATTCACAAGTTTGAGTAATTTGGATAACTTGAAAAACAAGTTAGTTCATTAATTTCAAAATCAAACTTGTGCAAACTTGTTCAATAAATTTCAAAACTAAACTTGAACAATAACTTTGTTCATGAATTTCAATCAAACTTGAACTTGAGCCGAACTTGTTCATTTTTCAAATCAAACTTGAACTTGAGCCGAACTTGCTCATTTCATTTTCAACTAAACTTGAGCCGAACTTGTCATTTTCAAAACTTGTGCATTTTTCATACACTTGAACAACACTTGTTCATAAGTTGCAACAACTAATTTGAGCAACAAACTTTTAACCAAGTGTTTTGCTTTCTTTGGGATTTCTTAAGTTTCATTAACAAACTTGAATGAAAAAGGGTGGTTTGACGTATGTCTCTCCATTCCCCGATTGAATAAGCACTTGACGTATGTCTCGTTGCTTAGACGATCGTCATTCTTTTCAGCTTCACCAAAAATACTTTTTAAGTTTCAACAATAAACTTGAATGAAAAAGGGTGGTTTGACGTATGTCTCTCCATTTCCCCGGTTGAACGAATGCTTGACGTATGTCTCGTTGTTCGGGCAATCGTCATTCTATTTTCAAAACAAAACATAAAACAAATCCAACACACCAATTTTGGCCCCCGTGGTCAATCCGAACCTTTCTTGACCCGTTGGTCAATCAACTCGACCGTTGGTCATCGACTTTCCGTTGAGTCACTTTGAATCAATGCTCGATCCGGTTGGATCCATTGAATCCATTTCTTGGCCCCCGTGGTCAATTCAAACCTTTTTCCCCAACGAGCATGTTTTTATCTATTCTAGCGCGATTTCAAACAAACGCTTAAGCCTCCCACGCGCGAGCATACAAGCTACGTTTAATCGTAAGAATACGATCAAAAACATCGTTCTTTAAAATAACCAACAAATTTACGTTTTTCTACCAAAGAACTACGTAGCTTTGAATTCTCCATCGCACCAGGAGATACGTAGGAGCAAGATCATCATCTTGTCAAGCACAATAATAAAAAACAAACTTTTTCCCCTTTCTTTATTTTCCTTTATATATTTAAGCATGCAAGCAAACTTTAAAAACACTTTTAGCCTTAGCTAACTAGGAGGTTCCCGTTGAGTACAACGGACGTGAGGGGTGCTAATACCTTCCCCTTGCGTAATCGACTCCCGAACCCGATAATGGTTGCGATGACCATCCTTTCCTCATCGTCAAAGGGTTTTATTATCGTTTCCCTTTTAAAAAAAAAACTTAAGGGTTTATCAACGTTCCCTTTAAACAAAAACTTTGGTGGCGACTTCACAGTCCTTTCGAGCGTCCTTACGACCTCGAGCGCTTTCTTTTTTTAAGACGAGCGCACAGCTGGCGACTTCACTGGGGACCCTTCCTCACTAGCGAGTCAAGCCTATCCTAGTTAGCTTTTAGGCTAAGTGTTTTTATTTTTTGCTTGCATGTTTTTGTTTATTGTCTTCATTCTTTCTTCCTTGCTCTATATTTATATGTTTCATATTGCTTTATGTTCATATTATATATCAATTGTGGGTTGTCACATGAGCGATGTTACACCACATTGTTCGGGTTAATGCCGGACGTGTGAGGCTCTATACCCGAGCTTTGAGAGAAAAATAAGATAGGATGGTGGTTGCGTAGCGGAGGCCCACTTGACGTATGTCTTGAAGGGAGATGCGAAAACCCCGCCTAGAGTAGATTTCACTTGGAATTTATTGAGGTCTTGCGAGTATTTGCAATTGACGACAATAGTTCCCTGTGGGATCCATGACTCTAGGGACCTTTTAGAAAATCTCATCTCTAGAGCCTACATGTGAGAATGGGGGGAAGTTTTGAACATTCATATACCATACCTATGCATACCATACATTTGCATTCATGAAAATAATTTTGCATATCATTTTGCTTTATAGGAATTAAAAAGGCAATCAATAATTAGCAAAAGAAATATGGCTTCCGGAAATAGAAACACGCTCGCTTTCAAGGTCAAGGCTCCTAAAGTGGAAAGCTTGCTAGCTTTGAGTAAACGGCTCTCTTTGGTCGACAAGAGTAACTTCGAAGCAAGCTATGGTTTGATACTTGACCTCCTGCCCGTGAAGATAGATTCAGTGGCTTTAACCACCTTGGCTCAATTCTTCGACCCACCTCTCCGATGCTTCACCTTCCAAGACTTCCAATTAGCCCCAACCTTGGAAGAATTCGAGAAGATTTCGGGATGTAGTTGAAAGATCATGGACTCTACCTCGGTTCGGAAGAAGGACCCTACTTTAGAAGCCATCGCCGAATCTTTGCACCTTAGTGTCCAAGAAATAGCACCTCACTTGGAAACTAGAGGAAACACTAAGGGTTTCACAAGAAGTTTTTGGAGGCTAAGGCTCGAGACTTGTTAGCCAACAAAGAGGGGAAGCATTCAACGCAATCCTAGCCCTCTTGATGTACGGGATAGTTTTGTTCCCTAACATGGAGGACTTCATAGATCTTCCGGCTATAGGCGTATTCTTGACTAAAAATCCGGTGCCTACACTTCTAGCGGATTTCTATCACTCTCTCTATGCTAGGCATGAACAAGGGAGAGGACGCACAATTTCTTGTTGTACTCCTTTAGTGCACATTTGGTTAATGTCCCATATGCCAAGAAGCCGGGACTTTGTGGAGAATCGGGCTAAGCTCAAGTGGTCGCAAAGAATGACAACTCTCACCGAGAGGGATATCCATTGGTTTTCTCCAGATTTAGAGGATCCGGAAATCATGCTTAGTTGTGGTGATTTCCCTAATGTACCCCTCATTGGTACTAAGGGATGCATCAATTACAACCCGGTCCTCTCTCTTCGCCAATTAGGGTATCCAATGGAGAACAAACCCGACGACCTTTTGTTGGAAGCTTTCTTCTAAGAGAAGGAGATCAAGACCCGGCATTGCTAGAAAGAATCCAAAGAGCTTGGAGCCAAGTGCACAAGGGAAAGGTTGGCAAGAAGAATTGTGTAGCCAAACCTCTTTACACTCAATGGGTGAAGGAAAGGGTCAAAACAATCAAGTTACCCTTTGTGGTCATATGCCCTCCTAAACCTCTTGCACCTAAGCCAATCGCAACCATTCCCAACAAAGAAGCGGAGGAACTCAAAGCTAAAATTCGAGAACTCCAAAACAAAAATGGGGAGCTAGAATTAAAGCACCTCCAAGCTTTAGGAGAGATCACTAGAACAAAGAGAGATCGAGATGAAACAACAAAATCTCTCCTAGTGTGCGAAAAAAGGCTAAAAATCTCCGAGGGAAAAAGAGAATGGATCGGAGGAGGTTTGGTTAGTGCCGATGCTAACCTCATAGCCAAGGACGAAGAGTTGGAAAAAGTCTTGCATTCCAACCAAGAGCTCAAAAGTTCGGGGAGCTAGCCATCGAAGCTCAAAGAAAATGGAGGTTGAAATTTCAAGAGAAAAATCAACAACTCCAAGAAGTCGTCAAGGACTACAAAGAGCAGCTCCAAGCCGAGCGCGTCCAACGGCAAAATATGAGAGCCTTTCTCATCAAGGGAAGCTAAAATGCAATCGTCTCGAAGCGGACATCAAGAAATATGAAGAATATTTCGACAAGATTGCAAGAGCACACGGGGACCATATTGCACAACTACACGATGAGATTAGGAGTGCAAACCTCAAGCTAGACCAACGCAAAGAGGTGATTGAGTTTGTATGGCAAGACGCCACCCGATTAAGTGAAGACTTCACTAAATTGGTCGCATTCTCAAACTTGGTCATTACCAAACTTCCAAAGAAGCTAGCAAAAGCCGAGATGGTCATGCCATACTTTGACATCCCTAAGAAGGTCAAGACATTCATGAAGTTCTGCAAAGACACCGTAGACTTCTATAGGGAAGAAATGGACAAAGCGGAAAAAAGAGCGGCTGTTTGATTTGTATTAGCATTAGTTACACTTTGTAAACAAATGTTATCCAATCAAATAATAATATTTTGAAGCAATATCAATTTCCTAGCCTTTAATATTTACGATTGCTAATATTAACTGTGCGCCTTTAATTTCCTCGTAAAGCAAAATGAAAAAAAAACGCATGTTTTTCATATCCATCGCATACATACATTCACATGCATTTTCATGCATTTTTCTTAAATAAAAAAAAACACTCATTTCATTTCCCCTAAAAACAGTTTGAAGCAATCATAGCCAAAAAACCCAAGAAGCCATCGGCCCAAGAGCCCGATCTCCGACACTCGTACGGAACGCGCGCTAACAAGCAAAGGATCATGGATAACTTGGAACAAAATCAAGCTGCTTTGAGAGGGGAAGTTGACGCTATGAAAGAGAAGATGGATCAAATGTTAGAGTTAATGCAAGCTCTGTCTGCTCGGGAAAGCAACCCTCGACCAACTGCGGATGCAGCCAATGTGGTATGGCCTCCATACGGTCTTCCTCCAGGATATACCCCACCACTTGAAAATGATAGCCTTGTGCCACCTCCACAACCACAGCTTACAATCCCCGTTAGGAACGAAGAGCATCGTCCTCAAGGGAATTCCACTACTCAACATGAGATTGTTTCTCATAATGTGGAAGACACTCAGCCTAGGCAGTCTGCTCACGGCAATACTCACCAAGACAACGATTCCGCCCAAATGTATCGTGTTTTGGAAGAAAGGTTAAAAGCTGTCGAAGGATCCAGCTCATATGGTGCCTACAATGCCTTGGATATGTGCTTGGTGCCCGATGTGGTAATCCCTCCAAAATTCAAAGTCCCGGACTTTGAAAGGTACAAAGGAATTCAATGCCCAAGGAATCATCTGCGGATGTTCTGTAGGAAGATGGCGGCTTACGCTACAAACGAGAAACTCATGATCCATGTGTTTCAAGATAGTTTAAGCGGAGCCTCGCTAGATTGGTACATGCAATTGGAGCGTACCCACGTCCAAACTTGGAAGGACTTAGCCGATGCTTTCTTAAAGCAATACAAGTACAATTTGGACATGGCTCCAAATAGGATGCAGTTGCAGAACCTTGTGCAAAGAAGCAACGAGTCCTTCAAAGAGTACGCTCAAAGGTGGAGGGAACTAGCATCTCGCGTGCAGCCACCGCTTTTGGAAAGGGAATTGGTTGACACTTTCATGGGCACACTGCAAGGCCCATATTATGACAAAATGATCGGAAGCACATCATCTGGTTTCTCCGATCTAGTCATAATCGGTGAAAGAATAGAGGATGGAGTGAAGAGGGGAAAAATTCAAGGCCCTCCTGAAGCTCAAAGTGGAGCTAGAAGACCCCCCAGTAACTTTCACAAAAAGAAAGAAGGGGAGACGAACGCTGTTTTGGTGGGCCCATCTCGGGCACCCTCAACTCAAATGCCTCGCTACCATTATCCCTATGTGGCAGCAGCAGCAGCTCAGGGGCAGTACTCACCTCAAGTAATCCCACGACTCCACCTCAACAACCAGCAGCAATGCCTCGGCAAAATCAACAGCAGCAACAAGGCGGGTACCCACCAAGAAATCAAACGGGCCCGAAGAATAACTATAACAATGTGCAGTTTGATCCTGTACCCATGCCTTACGGTCAAATCTTGCCGTACTTAATCCAAAAGGGGATGGTCGAGCTAAAACCACTACAACCTTTGTTGCCACCATATCCACCTTGGTATGATGCAAATGCAAGGTGTGAATATCACGCGGGAACCACGGGGCACAACATCGAGGGTTGTAGAGCTTTCAAACACAAGGTCCAGGACCTTATTAACCGGAAGTTGCTTTCCTTCAAAGAGGAAAATCCAAATGTGAAGAATAACCCATTGCCGGGGCATGCGGGTCCCTCTGTGAACGCGGTGGAAGAACAAGAAAACATTGGCCCAATCAAAGAGGTGCCAATGTGAAAACTCCCATGTCGATCATAAGGCAAAAATTGATCGGCTTTGGTTTGTTCGAAGAAATGCACGCCAACTGCGAAGCCTGCATAATCAATCCCGACAAATGCGAAGAATTGAAGAAATGTCTTCAAGAGCTGATGGATCAAGGTTGGATCCAAATGGGCTATGCAAAAGATAGCACGGACATTGCTACTTTGGAGTCTCATGACCCAAAACCTCTCGAAATCCCATACCAAAGGAGAGAGGTACAAATACCTGTACAGCCCATCACATTCCATGTGCCGGCACCCTTCTCTTTGAAAGCACAAAGAGGGTACCGTGGAATTACCAACCTGTTGCCTATGTGGAAGGAAAACCATTGGCAAAAATTGAATCCAACATCACTAACATTACCGGTGTTGGAGGAATGACAAGGAGTGGTAGAGTCTTCGCTCCGAAAGAGCTCGGGAAGGCACCAGCTGAACTACCAAGAGAGCCACTCAAAGAAAAGAACGTGGAAGAGGATGAAAACCAAGCGGGACCCTCTCAGAAAACAGCCCCACAAAAAGAGGCCGAGGAGTTCCTAAGAATAATCCAAAAGAGCGAGTATAAAATCATTGACCAGTTGGGTCAAACTCCCTCCAAAATCTCCATGTTATCTTTATTGCTAAGCTCGGAGGCTCACCGAGAAGCATTACTGCGGATCCTTAGCGAAGCACATGTCACTAAGGATATCCCTGTGGACCAGTTCGACGGGATAGTCGCAAACATTACCTCAAGTAGGTATTTGGGTTTCAATGACGACGAGCTACCCGACGAGGGGCATATTCACAACCGCGCTTTGCACATCTCCGTGAAGTGCATGGACCACATCCTCTCTCGAGTGTTAGTGGACACGGGATCATCATTGAATGTCATGCCCAAGACTACCCTTCTAAAGCTATCATGTGAAGGGACAGTAATGAAGCCAAGCGCTTTGGTGGTAAAAGCCTTCGACGGGTCAAGAAGGGCCGTCATAGGAGAGATTGACCTGCCGGTTCAAATCGGACCTAAGGTTTTCACCATCACCTTCCAAGTCATGGACATTAATCCAACCTACAGTTGTCTTCTCGGACGACCTTGGATTCACACCGCCGGAGCCATAACCTCCACTCTACACCAGAAACTCAAGTTCATCGTCGATCACCAAATGATTGTAGTTTCCGGGCAAGAGGATATGATGGTAAGCCATCTTTCGTCATTCCGTTACATAGAAACGGACGAAGAAGCTGTGGATATTCCCTTTCAGTCTTTGGAAGTGGCGAATGTCGTGACCTTGAGCTCAAAGCCCAAGAAGGGAGCATGGACAGCCATGTCATCATGGAGGGCAGTAAGAGAAGCTCTAGAAGAGAGCAGCCTTAAAGGATGGGGCAAACTGGTGGACATACCGGAGAAGAAAAACCGTTTTGGGCTAGGATATCAGCCATCAGCGGAAACTTCCTCAAAACCTCAAAAGCAAGGGATCCTTCCCATTTTGGAAACGTTCTACAGTGCGGGTTTTAACTATGAAGACCAAGTAGCTCTGTTGGAAGACACGGACGAAGAGGTGCCCGACTTAGTGTACCGCTGTGCTTCGGATGAAATCTTGAACAACTGGAGGGCCATCGCAATTCCCGAAATCATTACCAAGATCAAGTAATTTACCATGTTTGTTTTTGTTTTTGAAAAAAAATCATTTAGCTCTGCCCAAGGCAAATGATTAGTTGTGTGGGGCCCCCATGTTTTAAGTTATTTCATCATAAATAAAATTGCATTTTATGTTCAATTGAGTTCTTTTCTTTTGTTCTTTAATCGCAATACAAAAAAAATTTTCTGCAAAAAACCTAAAATAAAATCATACTCATGCAGATCCACAAATCCACCATCCAAAACAACACTGCCTTAATCCCTCATGACTTCGATTTCCCGATTAACCAAACGGAAGATGATGAAGAGGATGATTATGAACTTCCTGAAGAATTGTCCAGACTTGGGGATCAAGAGGATAGGGTAATACAACCTCATCAAGAACCGATTGAAATGATCAACTTGGGGACCGAAGAGGACAAGAAAGAGGTCAAAGTGGGTGCCTCTCTGCAAGAAGATGTAAAGGAAAAGTTGGTTAAGCTTCTACAAGAGTATGTGGATGTGTTCGCTTGGTCGTATCAAGACATGCCAGGATTAGACCCCAACATCGTCGTGCATAGACTACCACTCAAGCCAGAATGCCCACCAGTGAAACAAAATTGAGAAGAACCAGACCCGACATGGCTCTCAAGATTAGAGAGGAGGTCAAAAAGCAGTTCGATGCCGGCTTTTTAGCAGTAACCAAGTACCCACAATGGGTTGCCAACATTGTGCCAGTCCCAAAGAAGGATGGCAAAGTCAGGATGTGTGTGGACTACCGGGACTTGAATAAAGCAAGCCCAAAGGATGATTTCCCACTACCACATATTGACATATTGGTAGACAACACTGCCCAATTCTCAGTCTTCTCCTTCATGGACGGCTTCTCGGGATATAACCAAATCAAAATGGCTCCAGAAGACATGGAGAAAACCACATTCATCACCCCATGGGGAACTTTCTGCTATAAGGTAATGCCTTTCGGATTAACAAATGCCGGGGCAACATACCAAAGAGCAATGGTGACTCTTTTCCATGATATGATTCATAAGGAAATAGAGGTCTACGTCGATGACATGATTGCCAAATCCCAAACGGAGGAGGATCATCTAGTCCATTTGCAAAAGCTTTTCGAACGCCTGAGAAAGTTCAAGCTGCGCTTAAATCCTAACAAGTGCACATTTGGCGTTAGATCCGGGAAGTTATTGGGTTTCATCGTCAGCCAAAGGGGTATTGAAGTGGATCCTGACAAGGTAAAGGCCATACAAGATATGCCAGCACCAAACACCGAGAAGGAGGTTCGTGGATTCTTAGGAAGATTGAACTACATTGCTAGATTCATCTCACATATGACAGCCACCTGCGAACCAATCTTCAAACTGCTGAGGAAGAATCAAGCCGTTCAGTGGAACGAAGACTGCCAAGAGGCGTTTGACAAGATCAAACAATACCTGCAAGAACCACCAATTTTGATACCTCCGGTTCCGGGTAAACCCCTCATCTTATACCTAACCGTGCTTGAGGGATCAATGGGTTGTGTGCTAGGACAACAAGATGAAACGGGAAGAAAAGAGCACGCAATCTACTACCTAAGCAAGAAGTTCACCGACTGTGAAACAAGGTATACCTCGCTTGAGAAGACTTGCTGTGCCTTAGCATGGGCTGCCCGACGCTTAAGGCAATACATGCTAACCCATACCACTTGGTTGATATCAAAGATGGATCCCATCAAATACATCTTTGAAAAGCCTGCCCTCACGGGAAAGATAGCCCGTTGGCAAATGCTGCTATCCGAGTACGACATCCAATATGTCACTCAAAAGGCCATAAAAGGGAGTGTTTTATCCGAGCACCTTGCTCACCAACCATTGGAGGATTATCAACCCATACAATTTGACTTCCCTGATGAAGACGTTGTAGCCGTGAATGATGAAAAGATCATAAGCGATGATGAAGGGCCAGAACCGAGAGCTCGATGGAAGCTCGCTTTCGATGGTGCCTCAAATGCCATGGGGCACGGGATCGGGGCAGTCCTAATCTCCCCAAGAAATGGATATCAACCCTTCACAGCAAGGTTATGCTTTGACTGCACCAATAACATGGCAGAATATGAAGCGTGCATCTTGGGCCTCGAAGCAGCAATTGATCTAAGGATCAAAATCCTTGAAGTATACGGTGACTCAGCACTTAGTCATCTATCAAGTCAAAGGAGAATGGGAAACAAAACATCCCAATTTGATTCCCTACCGTGCCCGGGTTGTAGAATTGATCGAGCATTTCGATGAAATCACCTTTCATCACATACCTCGAGAAGAGAATCAAGTGGCAGATGCTTTGGCTACATTATCATCAATGTACCAAGTAAATTTCCACAACGAGGCGCCAATCATAAAGATGGATCGTAGAGACAAACCAGTTGTATGTGCAGTAGTCGAAGAAGGACTTGACAACAAACCCTGGTTTTACGACATCAAGCGATACCTCGAAGAGCAAGAGTATCCAGAGAATGTCTCACAAACAGACAAGAGAACCCTCAGGAGATTGGCATCCCAGTTCTTCCTCAGCGGGAACACCCTCTACAAAAGAAACTATGACCTGGTCTTGCTCAGGTGTGTGGATAAACATGAAGCGGACATGCTCATCAAAGAAATCCACGAGGGATCCTTTGGAACCCATGCCAATGGGCATGCAATGGCAAAGAAAATCCTAAGGGCGGGCTATTACTGGCTAACCATGGAAGCTGACTGTTTCCGCTATGCCAAGACTTGTCACAAATGCCAAATTTACGCCGACAAGGTGCATGTGCCACCAACTCCTCTGAACGTCATGACGTCACCCTGGCCATTCTCTATGTGGGGCATAGACATGATTGGAATGATCGAGCCAAAAGCTTCAAATGGACACCGGTTCATCCTAGTTGCCATCGACTATTTCACCAAGTGGGTCGAAGCAGCTTCATATGCAAACGTAACCAAACAAGTGGTAGCCCGATTCATCAAGAAGGAAATCATTTGCCGTTACGGCACTCCCCACAAAATCATCACCGATAATGGGGCAAACCTAAACAACAACACGATGAAGGAGTTGTGCAAAGACTTCAAGATCGAGCACCATAATTCCTCACCATATCGGCCAAAGATGAACGGCGCGGTAGAAGCGGCCAACAAGAACATAAAGAAAATCATCCAAAAGATGGTAAAAACCTACAAGGATTGGCACGAGATGCTTCCCTTTGCGCTACATGGCTACAGAACAGCCATTCGCACTTCAACTGGGGCAACCCCTTTCTCCTTAGTATACGGTATGGAGGCCGTGCTTCCCATTGAGGTTGAAATCCCCTCATTAAGGGTCTTGATGGAAACTAAGCTAGAAGAAGCTGAATGGGTCCAAACAAGGTTCGACCAACTGAACCTCATAGAGGAGAAGCGCCTTACAGCATTATGTCATGGACAGCTGTACCAAAGGAGGCTTAAGAGGGCATTCGACAAAAAGTTCGTCCTCGAGAATTCAGAGAAGGAGACTTAGTGCTAAAGAAGATATTACCTATCCACAAGGATCCCCGCGGGAAGTGGACTCCTAGCTATGAAGGACCATACGTGGTAAAGAAAGCTTTCTCTGGCGGAGCCTTAATCATCACCACTATGGATGGAGAAGAGTTTCCACTCTCAATAAACTCCGACGCAGTCAAGAAGTACTATGCCTAAAAAAAAAAAAAAAGAGCTCGCTAAATCGAAAACCCGAAAGGGCGGTTTAGGCAATAGAGAGCGTCCTGGTAGATCGAAAACCTGAAAAGGCGGTCTAGGCAAAAATTAAGGACATCAAAAAAGGAAATACACCCCGGTGGACTGAAAACTCGAAAGAGCGGTCCAGGCAAAAATTAGGGGTTTCAAAAAAAAAGAGAAAGGCAAAAGACTGCAGCACTCAAGATCCGGACAGGATTCAAGAGGAGAAGAGTCGGTCTCGTCATCATCCTTCAAAGGCAAAGGGATTTCGAAGTCATAGGGAAAATAGCACGTGTTGTATCAAAGCAACACTCAAACAAATTTTCTTTTGTTTTTTTCTTGTCTTTCTCTATCTTTCCCCAGCGGAGTAATCACTTTTTACAAGGATTACATCTCATGTGTTGTTACCCATTCAAGGGATCAAATCTGCATTGAATAAAATTCATCTTTTAAACCTTTTCATTGTTTTGTGTTCTCATTAGCGCATAAAATGTTATTTTTATTCATGATAAATAACGCATTGAAACATGGGAAATAAAAAAAAACTTGCAAAAACAAATGTGGGTTTTACTTGAATTTCTTAAATGTCGAAAGAATTTCGTTGGTCTCCAGCATTGCACCAAGAGCCTCAAGGCCTGAAACTCTTCATCGGTCATTTTAAGATTCGTGCTCTTCAGCAGAAATAAGGGTGTAGCTCACAGCACGTGAAACGCAAAGATCCCGAGTGTCGGAGGAACAAATTTCCCCAAATAAAGCACACCCCATGCATCTTTTTCATCCACTAAGGCTGGATATCGATCATGCTTCCAAAATGATCCTTATATCCCCAGCGAGGTCACAACAAAGCCCAATTTCATTGGCAAACCAAAGCCCAATATTCATTGGCAAACCAAAGCCCAATATTCATTGGCAAACCAAAAGCCCAATATTCATTGGCAAACCAAAGCCAATTTCATTGGCAAACCAAAGCCCAATATTCATTGGCAAACCAAAAGCCAATTTCATTGCAATCAAACAAAGCCCAATCATCATTGGCACCTAATCACAAATAAAGCCCAATTTTCATTGGCATTCCCAGTAAGTCACAACCCAAAGCCCAATCATCATTGGCACTCACAACACAAATTCCAACAAAGCCCAATCATCATTGGCACAATCACAACCAAAGCCCGACCTTGCTCGGCATCCAATCATAATCCCCAGCATTCAACATGTCATCCCACATGTCAGCATATGCATATCATATCAAACTCATTCATGCATGCATATACAACTCATTCATATACATGCATCTCATATTCATATCATGCTCCCCAGCAAGCATTCCCCAGTGAGTATCACATATTCACCAACATCCATCAACAGTTAAGCAGTGTTCCCCAGTGAACCTCCTTCACAACTATCCCAATTCCCCAGCTGAGTTTCCCAGCAGAAATCCTTTGAGTCTACCTCATATCATATCATATTGCATATCATACTGCACAGGTAACTGAGCATATCATGCATCAACAATCATGTTTCCTATTCAACAATCTAAGTACTAGCCACGTCTAGAGATGATCACACTTTATCCCCACAGCTGATATTCGACCTTCCCCAGGATCAGTCAGCGCCTGAATAAGATCACTCTTATCCCTAGGTATCCACCTCTAGCATCAGCGGCTAGATAAGATCACCCTTCCCAGTGATTCACCTTCAGCATCAGCGGCTGAATAAGATCACTTATCCCTAGGATCACCTCTAGCTCAGCGGCTAGATAAGATCACCCTTCCTCAGTTGATCACCTTCAGCATCAGCGGCTGAATAAGATCACCTTATCCTAGGATCCACCTCTAGCATCAGCGGCTAGATAAGATCACCTTTCCCAGTGATTCACCTTCAGCATCAGCGGCTGAATAAGATCACTCTCCCGGAATCTACCTCCAGCGTAGACGGCTGGATAGTTAACCTTATCCTCAGTGGATCGACTTTCGGTAGAAGCGCCGAATAAGATCACCTTTGCCCTTAGGAATCTACCTCCAGCGTAGACGGCTGGATACGATCACCTTTTTTCCCAGTAGAGACTTACCTCTAGCATAAACGGCTGGATAAGTTAACCTTTATCCTCAGTGGATCGACCTTCAGCGTGAGCGGCTGAATAAGTTCACCTTTGTCCCCAGAGATCTACCTCTAGCATAAGCGGCTGGATATGATCGATCTTTTACCTTTTCAGTCTAAGCACCTATTCAGGCGACGACTTGTCAGATCTAAGCACCTATTCAGGCGACGATCTATTTTTAATTCCCCAAGCGAGATCTAAGCACCTATTCAGGCGACGATCTATCTTGTTATCCCCAGCCAGTCTAAGCACCCCCGAGGCGACGACTTGTCTATTTCATTCTTAGTTTATGCACCAGTAGCCAAACCAGGTGACCCTGCATTTACCTTTGTTCATTGCATTTGCATATCAATATTTTCATTATTACTACAATCTTTTCTCACCTTGAAGGACAAAATTTGGATCCTTCTTTTACTTAATTGCTCTTCGCAAAGAGTTTATGAGATGCCCTAGGCACTCGCATTCTCTATGCAAAGACACAATTAAGTAGGGGCAGCTGTTGTACCCTAATTTTGTCCCAAGCTTTTTCAAAAAAAAAAGAGTCAAAGAAAAAAGTCAAGTCAACAAAAGTCAACTTTATTTTCTCCATTTAAATAAAAAAGAAAGAGGATTTCGCAAAGCGATGTTGTGATCGCTCTGCGAAATCTGCGATGAACTTCGCAGAGCAATGTTCAGGTCGCTCTGCGAAATCTGCGAATTTTGCAGATTTTGATTTTCTGATTTACCTTTCTTTTATTATTATTCCTATTATCATCTATTATTATTATCATCTATTATTATCATAATTAATGCTGGATTCAGCAAAGAAACAATTAAAACATGTGCCATTTGAAAAGTAAGAAGAGAGAGGAAGAGGAAGCAAACTCAAGCAAGTAACCTCAGCAACTTGCTGACCTTGGGCAGCTCTCATTTCCCTCCCACTTGTGCCTGCAACTGACCCTGCTACTTTCCAGCAACCACCTTGCCATAGGCCTTTATCAAAACCATTCAAGATTGAGGCAAAGTGGCTGCCCTGTTTGCAAACAGCCATGTTTTCCATTTTTCCATCATTTTTCTGTCAGAATTCAGCTGCTTTGGGAGCTGAATTCGGCCAAGTCTTGACCATTGCAGCAAGGCAATGTCACCTCTTCCTTTAGCATTAAATGCAAAGCAATTAGCATGATTCTAGCCCCAAAAACAGCCTGCTGTAGGATTTTCCATCATGACATTTTGATCTCATTTTGCCTATAAAAGCCATGCAATGCTGCAGGATTGAGGGACAGTTCTTAAGACAGAATTATTAACAACACAGAAGATTTAGAGCAAAAAACCAGTTCTTAGAGAGTGAAATTTGAGTGAATTGATACACAGAAAAACAGAGTTTGGTTTTGGGTAAGTTTAGAGAAAATTCCATTCCTTTCTTGCACAAATCATCCCAAACCAGCACAAAGTAACCAAGCCACCAAACAGCCTCTAAACCTCATACAAAGAGTGAAGAACAATAGCAATTACCTTGTTCTTGCTGTTTGCATTCATCAACACTTCCACTTTGCAAAACCATAACATCCAAGCTTCCTCCATTTCTCTTGCAACACAAGCTTTGGCTAGGAGTTTGTAAGTCATTCTAATTCTTTATTTCATTTGCATACTGTTGCATTTTTGTTGCATTGCACTGATTCAATCTCAGTTTGTTATTAGTTTAACTCATTTGTCAAAAAAACCATTTTGAAACTCCAAAGAAATCTCAAAGTTTGCAAAACATTAAAACTGAGTTGTTTAGCTCCTTTTCTTGCTAATTTCAAAAGCTTTTCACTCCTCTTAAGGTTCTGAAGCTTGTTCAGAAGCAGCTTCTGAACAGAAGTTCAGAAGCAGCTTCTGAACTCACATTTTCGCAGAGTTCGCAGAGCCAAGTCATGGTCGCTCTGCGACCATGACAGAACTTAGGTTCGCAGAGCCAGACTCAGGTCGCTCTGCAGACCATTGACAGCAACTCAGTTTTTGAGTTCAGCTTTAAAACTAATTTGTGCACAAGTATCTTCTTGAAGTTTCAAAATCTAAGAGGATCAAAACTCATTTTGGTTCAAAACATAACGAGTGTTTTTGCATAACTTGAACAATCACAAGTTTAATAGTTGACAACTTGAATAACAAGAAACTTGTTCACTTTTCAAACCAATTGATTTGCCGAACTTGATTTCTAGTTTCCAATAACAAACTTGAATGAACAAGGACTTGTTTACATATTGTCACATTTCTCATGATTGAACAACACTTGACATATGTTTTTAGACAATTGTCATTCTTTTTCAAACTTCACCAAGGATTCTCTTTAAGTTTCATTAATAAACTTGAATGAAAAAGGAGTGGTTTGACGTATGTCTCTCCATTCCCGATTGAACGAATGCTTGACGTATGTCTCGTTGTTCGGGCAATCGTCATTCTATTTTCAAAACAAAACATAAAACGCATCCAACACACCAAACCTTTCTTGGCCCTCGTGCCAATTGAACCTTTCTTGACTCGTTGATCATTGAACAATCTGACTCTTGATCCATTGAACTCTGGTCCCCGTGACCATTGAACATTCTCGATCCGTTGGTCAATTGAACCTTTTCTTGACTCCGTTGAGTCAATTGAATCAATGCTCGACTCCGTTGAGTCCATTGAACCTTTTCTGTCCCCGGACCATTTGAATCAATCTCGACCGTTGATCATTGACCTTTCTTGATCCGTTGAGTCAATTGAATCATGCTCGACTCCTTTGAGTCCATTGAACCTTTTCTGGTCCCCTGACCATTGAATCAATGCTCGACACGTTGAGTCCATTGAACCCTTTCTTGGTCCCCCGTGACCATTGAATCAATGCTCGATCCTCGTTGGATCCATTGAACTCTTTTCTTGATCCCCGTGTGATCCAATTTGAAACCTTTGTTGGCCCCCCGTGGTCAATTCAACCTCTTTTTCCCAACGGCATGTTTTTATCATTCTAGCGCGATTTAAACAAACGCTTAAGCCTCCCACGCGCGAGCATACAAGCTACGTTTAATCGCAAGAATGCGATCAAAAGCATCGTTACTTTAAACACAACCAACAAATAAACCCAGTTCAATGCTCGCCTCATGAACGTGACTTCTGAAGTCAACCAAGTCAACGTCTGAACAGTACTTCAGACTCTGAAATTTCAGCTTCTGAAGTACTGTTCACTCAAACTCAGATTTCAGCTTCTGAAGCACTTATGGGCATTTTTAAGGTTCAGAAGCACTTCTGGGCATATTTTTAAGGTTCAGAACCCTGACTTTTCTTTTAAACTTTTGTGAAAAGGATCAAAACTCATTTTGGTGCATAGTATTACAAGTGTTTGGGCTTTTATTTTGAAATTTCCATAAGTTTGAACAATAACTTGTTCATTCAAGTTTCCAAAAGCAATTGAACATTAACTTGTCATTAGTTTCCAAAACAAAATTTGAGCAACAAAGTTATGTTCATTGAGTTTCAAAATCAAACTTGCATTAAACAACCCTTGTTCATTTTTCAAAACTTGAACAACAACTTGTTCTTAAGTTCTTAATAACTTGAACAATAAACTTGTTCATAGGTTGCAACCAACTAATTTGAGTAACAAACTTGTTTAAGTTTTAAACCAAGTGTTTTTGCTTCTAATTTTGGGATTCTTTAAGTTTTAATAACAAACTTGAATGAAAAAGGATGGTTTGACATATGTCTCACCATCCCCGATTGAATAAACACATTGACGTATGTCTCGTTGTTTAGACAATCGTCATTCTTTTCAAACTTCACCAAAAATACATTTAAGTTTCAAAACAATAAACTTGAATGAAAAAGGAGTGGTTTGACGTTATGTCTCTCCATTCCCGATTGAACGAATGCTTGACGTATGTCTCGTTGTTCGGGCAATCGTCCATTCTATTTTCAACACAAAACATAAAACACATCCAACACACCAAACCCTTTTCTTGTTCCCCCGTGACCAAATGAACCTTTTCTGACTCGTTGAGTTCATTGAATCAATGCTCGACTCCGTTGAGTCCATTGAACCTTTTCTTGGTCCTCCGTGACCAATTGAATCAATTCTCGATCCCGTTGGATCAATTGAACCTTTCTTGGTCCCTCGTGACAATTGAATCAATGCTCGACTCCTTTGAGTCCATTGAACCTTTCTTGGTCCCCCGTGACATTGAATCATTCTTGATCCCGTTGGATCAATTGAACCTTTTCTTGACTCCGTTGGTCAATTGAATCAACTGCTCGACTCCTTTGAGTCCTGGAAACCCTTTCTTGGTCCCCCATGACCAATTGAATCAATGCTCGATACTCCTTTGAGTCCAGTTGAACCCTTTCTTCGGTCCCCACCATGACCAATGTGAATCAATGCTCGACTCCCGTTGAGTCCATTGAACCGTTTCTTGGTCCCCTGTGACCAATTTAACATTTTGGCCCCTCGTGGTCAATTCAAACCTCTTTTTTCCCAAGCGGACATGTTTTTATCAATTCTAGCGCGATTTAAACAAACGCTTAAGGCCTCCCAGCGCGAGCATACAAGCTACGTTTAATCGCAAGAATGCGATCAAAAGCATCGTTCTTTAAAAACAAACCACAAATAAACCCAGGTTCAATGCTCGACTTCATGAACAGTGGCTTCTGAAAGTCAACCAAAGTCAACGTCTGAACAGTACTTCAGACTCTGAAATTTCAGCTTCTGAAGTACTGTTCACTCAGACTCAGGATTTCAGCTTCTGAAGCACTTCTGGGCAATTTTTAAGGTTCAGAAGCACTTCTGGCATCTGTTTAAGGTTCAGAACCTGACTTTTCTTTTAAACTTTTGTTGAAAAGGATTAAAACTCATTTGGTTCAAAGTATTACAAGTGTTTTGGCTTTTATTTTGAAATTTCATAAGTTTGAACATTAACTTGTTCATCAAGTTTCAAAAGCAATTTGAACATTAACTTGTTCATTAAGTTTCAAAACAAATTTGAGCACAAGCTTTGTTCATTGAGTTTCAAAATCCAAACTTGAACAACAAACCTTGTTCATGTAAGTTTCCAAAACAAACTTGAACAACAAACTTGTTCATTTCAAGTTCATCAAACTTGAACAACAACTTGTTCTTAAATTCAATAACTTGAACAAAAGCTTGTTCATAGGTTGCAACAACTAATTTGAGTAACAAACTTGTTTTAAGTTTTAAACCAAGTGTTTTTGCTCTAATTTTGGGATTTCTTTAAGTTTCATAATACAACTTGAATGAAAAAGGAGTGGTTTGACGTATGTCTCTCCATTCCCCGATTGAATAAACACTTGACGTATGTCTCGTTGTTTAGACAATCGTCATTCTTTTCAAACTTCACCAAAAATACATTTTAAGTTTCAACAATAAACTTGAATGAAAAAGGAATGGTTTGACGTATGTCTCTCCATTCCCGATTGAACGAATGCTTGACGTATGTCTCGTTGTTCGGGCAATCGTCATTCTATTTTCAAAAACAAACATAAAACACATCCAACACACCAAAACCTTTTCTTGGTCCCCCGTGACCATGAACCTTTCTTGACCGTGATCAATGAACTCTCGCTCCTTGATCCATTGACCCTTTTTTGTCCCGTGACCATTTGAATCATTCGACCCGTTGGACATGAACTTTCTTGACTCCGTTGAGTCAATTGAATCAATGCTCGACTCCTTTGAGTCCATTGAACCTTTCTTGGTCCCCCGTGACCAATTGAATCAATTCTCGACTCCCGTTGGATCAATTGAACCCTTTCTTGACTCCGTTGAGTCAATTGAATCAATGCTCGACTCCTTTGAGTCCATTGAACCCTTTCTTGGTCCCCGTGACCATTGAATCAATGCTCGACTCCTTTGAGTCCATTGAACCCTTTTCTTGGTCCCCGTGACCAATTGAATCAATGCTCGACTCCTTTGGAGTCCATTGAACCTTTTCTTGGTCCCCTGTGACCAATTAACCTTTTTGCCCCCTCGTGGTCAATTCAAACCTCTTTTTTCCCAACGGACATGTTTTTATCAATTCTAGCGCGATTTAAACAAACGCTTAAGCCTCCCACGCCGCCGAGCATACAAGCTACGTTTAATCGCAAGAATGCGATCAAAAGCACATCGTTTCTTTAAAATGACAACCAACCAAGAATAAACCCAGTTCAGATGCTCGACTCATGAACAGTGCTTCTGAAAGTCAACCAAAGTCAACGTCTGAACAGTACTTCAGACTCTGAAATTTCAGCTTCTGAAGTACTGTTCACTCAAACTCAGAATTTCAGCTTCTGAAGCACTTCTGGGCATTTTTTAAGGTTCAGAAGCACTTCTGGGCATATTTTGAAGGTTCAGAACCTGACTTTTCTTTTGAACTTTTTTGAAAAGGATTAAAACTCATTTTGTTCAAAGTATTACAAGTGTTTGGCATTTTATTTGAAATTTCACAAGTTTGAACACTAACTTGTTCATCAAGTTTTCAAAAGCAATTTGAACATAACTTGTTCATTAAGTTTCAAAAACAAATTTGAGCAACAACTTATGTTCATTGAGTTTCAAAAATCATAAACTTGAATTAACAACACTTGTTTCATTTTTTCAAACACAAACTTGAACAACAAACTTTTGTTCTTAACGTTTCTAAATACAAACTTGAACAAAACTTGTTCATAGGTTGCAAGCAACTAATTTGAGTAACAAACTTGTTTTAAGTTTTAAACCAAGTGTTTTTGCTCTAATTTTGGGATTTCTTAAGTTTTCAATAAAAACTTGAATGAAAAAGGAGTGGTTTGACGTATGTCTCTCCATTCCCCGATTGAATAACACTTGACGTATGTCTCGTTGTTTAGACAATCGTCATTCTTTTCAAACTTCACACAAAAAATACATTTTAAGTTTCAACAATAAACTTGAATGAAAAAGGAATGGTTTGACGTATGTCTCTCCATTCCCCGATTGAACGAATACTTGACGTATGTCTCGTTGTTCGGACAATCGTCATTCTATTTCAAACCAACATAAAACCATCCAACACACAAATTTTCTGGCCCCCCGTGATCAATCGAACCTTTTCTTGCTCCGTTGAGCCAATTGAATCAATGCTCGACTCCTTGAGTCCATTGAACTTTTTTGGTCCCCGTGACATTTGAATCATTCTCGATCCCGTTGGATCAATGGAACCTTTCTTGGACTCCGTGAGTCATTGAATCAATGCTCGAATCCTTGAGTCCATTGAACCTTTTCTTGGTCCCCCGTGAGCCATTTGAATCAATCTCGATCCCGTTGGATCAATTGAACCTTTCTTGACCCCGTTGGACATTTGAATCAATGCTCGACTCTTTGAGTCCATTGAAACCTTTTCTTGGTCCCCGTGACCATTGAATCAATGCTCGACTCCTTTGAGTCCATTGAACCCTTTCGGTCCCCCAGACCAATTGAATCAGCCGACTCCTTGAGTCCATGAACCTTTTTGTCCCCGTGACCAATCAACCTTTTGGCCCCCCGTGGCGATCAAACCTTTTTCCCAACGAGACATGTTTTATCAATTCTAGCGCGATTTAAACAAACGCTTAAGCCTCCCACGCGCGAGCATACAAGCTACGTTTAATCGCAAGAATGTCGATCAAAAGCATCGTTCTGTAAAAACAACCAACAAATAAACCCAGTTTTCAATGCGCGACTCATGAACAGTGCCTTCTGACAGTCAACCAAAGTCAACATCTGAACAGTACTTCAGACTCTGAAATTTAGCTTCTGAAGTACTGTTCACTCAGACTCTGAATTTCAGCTTCTGAAGCACTTCTGGGCAATTTTTAAGGTTCAGAAGCAGCTTCTGGGCATATGTTTAAGGTTCAGAACCTGACTTTCCTTTTAAACTCTTTTTGAAAAGGATCAAAACTCATTTTTGTTCAAAGTATTACAAGAGTTTTGGCTATTATATTGAGAATTCATAAGTTTAAATCAATAACTTGTTCATCAAGTTTCAAAACAATTGAACATTAACTTGTTCATTAAGTTTCAAAACCAAACTTGAACAACAAGCTTTGTTCATTGAGTTTCAAATCAAACTTGATTAACAACACTTGTTCATTTTTCAAACTTGAACAACAAACTGTTCTTAAGTTCTAATAACTTGAACAATAAACTTGTTCATAGGTTGCAACAACTAATTTGAGTAACAAACTTGTTTTAAGTTTTTAACCAAGTGTTTTTGCTCTATTTTGGGATTTCTTAAGTTTCAATAATAAACTTGAATGAAAAAGGAGTGGTTTGACGTATGTCTCTCCATTCCCCGATTGAACAAAACACTTGACGTATGTCTCGTTGTTTAGACAATCGTCATTCTTTTCAAACTTCACCAAAAATACATTTTAAGTTTCAACAATAAACTTGAATGAAAAAGGAATGGTTTGACGTATGTCTCTCCATTCCCCGATTGAACGAATACTTGACGTATGTCTCGTTGTTCGGGCAATCGTCATTCTATTTTCAAACACAAACACATAAAACACACCTCCGACACACCAAAACCTTTTCTTGGTCCCCCGTGACCAAATGAACCTTTCCTTGACTCTGTTGAGTCATTGAATCAATGCTCGACTCCTTTGAGTCCATTGAACCTTTTCTTGCCCCCGTGACCATTTGAATCAATTCTCGATCCCGTTGGATCAATTGAAACCTTTTCTGGCCTCCGTTGAGTCAATTGAATCAATGCTCGACTCCTTTGAGTCCATTGAACCTTTTCTTGGTCCCCCGTGACCATTTGAATCAATTCTCGATCCCGTTGGATCAATTGAACCTTTTCTTGACTCCGTTGAGTCAATTGAATCAATGCTCGACTCCGTTGAGTCCATTGAACCCTTTCTTGGTCCCCCATGACCAATTGAATCAATGCTCGACTCTTTGAGTCCATTGAACCCTTCTTGGTCCCCCATGACCAATTGAATTCAATGCTCGACTCCTTTGAGTCCATTGACCTTTTCTTGGTCCCCTGTGACCAATTTAACCTTTTTGGCCCCCTCGTGGTCAATTCAAACTCTTTTTCCCAACGGACATGTTTTTATCAATTCTAGCGCGATTTAAACAAACGCTTAAGCCTCCCACACGCGAGCATACAAGCTACGTTTAATCGCAAGAATGCGATCAAAAGCATCGTTCTTTAAAAAACAACCAACAAATAAACCCAGTTCAATGCTCGACTCATGAACCAGTGCTTCTGAAAGTCAACCAAAGTCAACGTCTGAACAGTACTTCAGACTCTGAAATTTCAGCTTCTGAAGTACTGTTCACTCAGACTCAGGATTTCAGCTTCTGAAGCACTTCTGGGCAATTTTTAAGGTTCAGAAGCACTTCTGGTGCATATTTTTAAGGTTCAGAACCTGACTTTTTCTTTTAAACTTTTGTTGAAAAGGATCAAAACTCAAAAATTTGGTTCATAGTATTACAAGTGTTTTGGCTTTTATTTTGGGAAATTTCATAAGTTTTAAACAATAACTTGTTCATCAAGTTCAAAAGCAATTGAACATTAAACTTGTTCATTAAGTTTCAAAACAAATTTTGAGCAACAAGTTTATGTTTCATTGAGTTTCACAAATTCAACAAACTTGCACTTAACAACACACTTGTTCATTTTTTCAATAGCTTGAACAACAAACTTGTTCTTAAGTTCTAATAACTTGAACAATAAACTTGTTCATAGGTTGCAACAACTAATTTGAGTAACAAACTTGTTTTAAGTTTTTAAAACCAAGTGTTTTTGCTCTAAATTTTGGGATTTCTTTAAGTTTTAATAAACAAACTTGAATGAAAAAGGAGTGGTTTGACGTATGTCTCTCCATTCCCCGATTGAATAAACACTTGACGTATGTCTCGTTGTTTAGACAATCGTCATTCTTTTCAAACTTCACCAAAAATACATTTTAAGTTTCAACAATAAACTTGAATGAAAAGGAGTGGTTTGACGTATGTCTCTCCATTCCCCGATTGAACGAATGCTTGACGTATGTCTCGTTGTTCGGGCAATCGTCATTCTATTTTCAAAACACAAAACATAAAACACATCCAACACACCAAAACCTTTTCTTGGTCCCCCGTGACCAAATGAACCTTTTCTTGACTCTGTTGAGTCCCCCTGACCATTGAATCAATGCTCGACTCCTTTGAGTCCATTGAACCTTTTCTTGGTCCCCCGTGACCATTTGAATCAATTCTCGATCCCGTTGGATCAATTGAACCTTTTCTTGACTCCGTGAGTAATGAGTAGAAGTGAATCAATGCTCGACTCCTTGAGTCCATGAACCTTTTCTTGGTCCCCCGTGACCATTTGAATCATTCTCGATCCCGTTGGATCAATTGAACCTTTTTCTTGACTACCGTTGAGTCAATTGAATCAATGCTCGACTCCTTTGAGTCCATTGAACCCTTTCTTGGTCCCCATGACCAATTGAATCAATGCTCGACTCCTTGAGTCATTGAACCCTTTCTTGGTCCCCATGACCAATTGAATCAATGCTCGACTCCTTTGAGTCCATTGAACCTTTTCTTGGTCCCCTGTGACCAATTTAACCTTTTGGCCCCTCGTGGTCAATTCAAACCTCTTTTTTCCCAACGGACATGTTTTTATCATTCTAGCGCGATTTAAACAAACGCTTAAGCCTCCCACGCGAGCATACAAGCTACGTTAATCGCAAGAATGCGATCAAAAGCATCGTTCTTTAAAAACAAACAACAAATAAACCAGTTCAATGCTCGACTCATGAACAGTGCTTCTGAAAGTCAACCAAAGTCACGTCTGAACAGTACTTCAGACTCTGAAATTTCAGCTTCTGAAGTACTGTTCACTCAACTCAGAATTTCAGCTTCTGAAGCACTTCTGGGCATTTTTAAGGTTCAGAAGCACTTCTGGGCATATTTTTTAAGGTTCAGAACCTGACTTTTCTTTTAAACTTTTGTTGAAAAGGATCAAACTCATTTGGTTCATAGTATTACAAGTTGTTTTGGCTTTTATTTGAAATTTCATAAGTTTGAACATTAACTTGGTTCATCAAGTTTCAAAAGCAATTGAACATTAACTTGTTCATTAAGTTTCAAAAACACAAGTTTGAGCAACAAGTCATGTTCATTGAGTTTCAAAAATCAAACTTGAATTAACAACCCCTTGTTCATTTTTCAAACTTGAACAACAAACTTGTTTCTTAAGTTCTAATAACTTGAACAATAAACTTGTTCATAGGTTGCAACAACTAATTTGAGTAACAAACTTGTTTTAAGTTTTAAACCAAGTGTTTTTGCTCTAATTTTGGGATTTCTTTAAGTTTCATAAACAAACTTGAATGAAAAAGGAGTGGTTTGACGTATGTCTCTCCATTCCCCGATTGAATAAAACACTTGACGTATGTCTCGTTGTTTAGACAATCGTCATTTCTTTTCAAACTTCACCAAAAATACATTTTAAGTTTCAAAACAAAACTTGAATGAAAAAGGAATGGTTTGACGTATGTCTCTCCATTCCCCGATTGAACGAATGCTTGACGTATGTCTCGTTGTTCGGGCAATCGTCATTCTATTTTCAAAAACAAAACATAAAACACATCCAACACACCAAACCTTTCTTGTCCCCGTGACAATGAACCTTTCTTGCCCCGTGACCATTGAATCAATGCTCGACTCCTTTGAGTCCATTGAACCTTTTCTTGGTCCCCGTGACCATTTGAATCAATTCTCGATCCCTTTGGAGTCAATTAACCTTTCTTGACTCCGTTGAGTCAATTGAATCATTGCTCGACTCCTTTGAGTCCATTGAACCTTTTCTGGTCCCCCGTGACCATTTGAATCAATTCTCGATCCCGTTGGATCAATTGAACCTTTCTTGACTCCGTTGAGTCAATTGAATCAATGCTCGACCCTTTGAGTCCATTGAACCCTTTCTTGGTCCCCCATGACCATTGAATCAATGCTCGACTCCTTTGAGTCCATTGAACCCTTTCTTGGTCCCCCGTGACCATTTGAATCAATGCTCGACTCCTTTGAGTCCATTGAACCTTTTCTTGTCCCCTGTGACCAATTAACCTTTTTGGCCCCCTCGTGGTCAATTCAACCCTTTTTTCCCAACGGACATGTTTTTATCAATTCTAGCGCGATTTAAACAAACGCTTAAGCCTCCCACGCGCGAGCATACAAGCTACGTTTAATCGCAAGAATACGATCAAAAGCATCGTTCTTTAAAAACAACCAACAAATAAACCCAGTTCAATGCTCGACTCATGAACAGTGCTTCTGAAAGTCAACCAAAGTCAACGTCTGAAACAGTACTTCAGACTCTGAAATTCAGCTTCTGAAGTACTGTCACTCAAACTCAGAATTCAGCTTCTGAAGCACTTCTGGGCAATTTGTAAGGTCAGAAGCACTTCTGGGCATATTTTTAAGGTTCAGAACCTGACTTTTCTTTTAAACTTTTGTTGAAAAGGATCAAAAACTCATTTGGTTCATAGTATTACAAGTGTTTTGGCTTTTATTTGAAATTTCATAAGTTTGAACAATAACTTGTTCATCAAGTTTCAAAAGCAATTGAACATTAACTTGTTCATTAAGTTTCAAAACAAATTTGAGCACCAAGTTATGTTCATGAGTTTCAAAATCAAACTGATTAACACCCTTGTTCATTTTTCAAACTTGAACAACAAACTTGTTCTTAAGTTCTAATAACTTGAAACAATAACCTTGTTCATAGGTTTGCAGCAACTAATTTGAGTAACCAACTTGTTTAAGTTTAAACCAAGTGTTTTTGCTCTAAATGTTGTATTTCTTTAAGTTTTAATAAACAAACTTGAATGAAAAAGGAGTGGTTTGGACATATGTCTCACCATTCCCCGATTGAATAAACACTTGACGTATGTCTCGTTGTTTAGACAATCGTCATTCTTTTCAAACTTCACACCAAAAAATACGTTTTAAGTTTCAAACAATAAACTTGAATGAAAAAGGAATGGTTTGACGTATGTCTCTCCATTCCCCGGTTGAACGAATGCTTGACGTATGTCTCGTTGTTCGGGCAATCGTCATTCTATTTTCAAACATCAAAACATCAAAACCACATGCCCACCATCATCAAAACCTTTCTTGGTCCCCCGTGACCAATGAACCTTTCTTGACTCCGTTGATCATTGAATCAATGCTCGACTCCTTTGAGTCCATTGAACCTTTTCTTGGTCCCCGTGACCATTTGAATCAATCTCGATCCGTTGATCATTGAACCTTTCTGACTCCGTTGAGTCATTGAATCAATGCTCGACTCCGTTGAGTCCATTGAACCTTTTCTGGTCCCCCGTGACCATTTGAATCAATTCTCGATCCCGTTGGATCAATTGAACCTTTTCTTGACTCCGTTGAGTCCATTGAATCAATGCTCGACTCCTTTGAGTCCATTGAACCCTTTCTTGGTCCCCATGACCAATTGAATCAATGCTCGACTCCTTTGAGTCCATGAACCCTTTCTTGGTCCCCCATGACCAATTGAATCAATGCTCGACTCCTTGAGTCCATTGAACCTTTTCTTGGTCCCCTGTGACCAATTAACCTTTTTGGCCCCCGTGGTCAATTCAAACCTCTTTTTCCCAACGGACATGTTTTTATCAATTCTAGCGCGATTTAACAAACGCTTAAGCCTCCCACGCGCGAGCATACAAGCTACGTTTAATCGCAAGAATGACGATCAAAAGCATCGTTCTTTAAAAACAACCAACAAATAAACCCAGTTCAATGCTCGACTCATGCACAGTGCTTCTGAAGTCAACCAAAGTCAACATCTGAACAGTACTTCAGACTCTGAAATTTCAGCTTCTGAATGTACTGTTCACTCAAACTCAGAATTTCAGCTTCTGAAGCACTTCTGGGCAATTTTTAAGGTTCAGAAGCACTTCTGGCATATTTTTAAGGTTCAGAACCTGACTTTCTTTTAAACTTTTGTTGAAAAGGATCAAAACTCATTTGGTTCATAGTATTACAAGTGTTTTGGCTTTTATTTTGAAATTTCATAAGTTTGAACAATAACTTGTTCATCAAGTTTTCATAACAAGCAATTGAACATTAACTTGTTCATTAAGTTTCAACAACGAAATTTGAGCAATCAAGTTATGTTCATTGAGTTTCAAATCAAACTTGATTAACAACCCTTGTTCATTTTTCAAACTTGAACAACAAACTTGTTCTTAAGTTCTAATCAACTTGAACAATAAACTTGTTCATAGGTTGCAACAACTAATTTGAGTAACAAACTTGTTTTAAGTTTTAAACCAAGTGTTTTTGCTCTTATTTGGGATTTCTTTAAGTTTCAACAAAAACTTGAATGAAAAAGGAGTGGTTTGACGTATGTCTCTCCATTCCCCGATTGAATAAACACTTGACGTATGTCTCGTTGTTTAGACAATCGTCATTCTTTTCAAACTTCACCAAAAAAATACATTTTAAGTTTCAAACAATAAACTTGAATGAAAAAGGAGTGGTTTGACGTATGTCTCTCCATTCCCCGATTGCACGAATGCTTGACGTATGTCTCGTTGTTCGGACAATCGTCATTCTATTTTCAAACACAACATAAACATCCAACACACAAAACCTTTTCTTGGTCCCCCGTGACCAAATGAACCTTTTCTGGACCCCGTTGAGCCATTGAATCAATGCTCGACTCCTTGAGTCCATTGAACCTTTTCTTGGTCCCCCGTGACCATTTGAATCAATTCTCGATCCCGTTGGATCAATTGAACCCTTTTCTTGACTCCGTTGAGTCAATTGAATCACTGCTCGATCTCCTTTGAGTCCATTGAACCTTTTTCTTGGTCCCCCGTGACCATTTGAATCAATTCTCGATCCCGTTGGATCAATTGAACCTTTTTCTTGACTCCGTTGATCAATTGAATCAATGCTCGACTCCTTTGAGTCCATTGAACCCTTTCTTGGTCCCCCATGACCAATTGAATCAATGCTCGACTCCTTTGAGTCCATTGAACCCTTTCTTGTCCCCCATGACCAATTGAATCAATGCTCGACTCCTTTGAGTCCATTGAACCTTTTCTTGGTCCCCTGTGACCAATTTAACCCTTTTTGGCCCTCTGGTCAATTCAAACCTCTTTTTTCCCAACGGACATGTTTTTATCAATTCTAGCGCGATTTAAAACAACGCTTAAGCCTCCCACACGCGAGCATACAAGCTACGTTTAATCGCAAGACTGCGATCAAAAGCATCGTTCTTTAAAAACAACCAACAAATAAACCCAGTTCAATGCTCGACTCATGAACAGTGCTTCTGAAGGTCAACCAAAGTCAACGTCTGAACAGTACTTCAGACTCTGAAATTTCAGCTTCTGAAGTACTGTTCACTCAGACTCAGAATTTCAGCTTCTGAAGCACTTCTGGGCAATTTTTAAGGTTCAGAAGCACTTCTGGGCATATTTTTAAGGTTCAGAACCTGACTTTTCTTTTGAACTTTTTTGAAAAGGATCAAAACTCATTTTGTTCATAGTATAACAAGTGTTTTGGCTTTTATTTTGAAATTCATAAGTTTGAACAATAACTTGTTCATCAAGTTTCAAAAGCAATTGAACATTAACTTGTCATTAAGTTTCAAAACAAATTTGAGCAACAAGTTATGTTCATTGAGTTTCAAAATCAAACTTGATTAACAACCCTTGTTCATTTTTCAAAAACTTGAACAACAAACTTGTTCTTAAGTTCTAATAACTTGAACAATAACACTTGTTCATAGGTTGCATCAACTAATTTGAGTAACAAACTTGTATTAAGTTTTAAACAAGTGTTCTTGCTCAAAATTTGGATTTCTTTAAGTTTTAATAAACAAACTTGAATGAAAAAGGAGTGGTTTGACGTATGTCTCACCATTCCCCGATTGAATAAACACTTGACGTATGTCTCGTTGTTTAGACAATCGTCATTCTTTTCAAACTTCACCAAAAATACATTTTAAGTTTCAAAACATAAACTTGAATGAAAAAGGATGGTTTGACGTATGTCTCTCCATTCCCCGATTGAACGAATGCTTGACGTATGTCTCGTGTTTCGGGCAATCGTCATTCTATTTTCAAACACACAAACATAAAACACATCCAACACACCAAAACCTTTTCTTGGTCCCCCGTGACCAAATGAACCTTTTCTTGACTCCGTTGAGTCACATTGAATCAATGCTCGACTCCTTTGAGTCCATTGAACCTTTCTTGGTCCCCCGTGACCATTTGAATCAATTCTCGATCCCGTTGGATCATTGAACCTTTTCTTGACTCCGTTGAGTCAATTGAATCAATGCTCGACTCCTTGAGTCCATTGAACCTTTTCTTGGTCCCCCGTGACCATTTGAATCAATTCTCGATCCCCGTTGGATCAATTGAACCTTTTCTTGACTCCGTTGAGCTCAATTGGATCAATGCTCGACTCCTTTGAGTCCATTGAACCCTTTCTTGGTCCCCCATGACCAATTGAATCAATGCTCGACTCCTTTGAGTCCATTGAACCCTTTCTTGGTCCCCATGACCAATTGAATCAATGCTGACTCCTTTGAGTCCATTGAACCTTTTCTTGGTCCCCTGTGACCAATTTAACCTTTTTGGCCCCCTCGTGGTCAATTCAAACCTCTTTTTTCCCAACGGACATGTTTTATCAATTCTAGCGCGATTTAAACAAACGCTTAAGCCTCCCACGCGCGAGCATACAAGCTACGTTTAATCGCAAGAATGCGATCAAAAGCATCGTTCTTTAAAAACAAACCAACAAATAAACCCAGTTCAATGCTCGACTCATGAACAGTGCTTCTGAAAGTCAACCAAAGTCAACGTCTGAACAGTACTTCAGACTCTGAAATTTCAGCTTCTGAAGTACTGTTCACTCAAACTCAGGAATTTCAGCTTCTGAAGCACTTCTGGGCATTTTTAAGGTTCAGAAGCACTTCTGGGCATATGTTTAAGGTTCAGAACCTGACTTTTCTTTTAACTTTTGTTGAAAAGGATCAAAACTCATTTGGTTCAAAGTATTACAAGTGTTTTGGCTTTTATTTTGAAATTTCATAAGTTTGAACAATGAACTGTTCATCAAGTTTCAAAAGCAATTGAACATCAACTTGTCATTAAGTTTCAAAACAAATTTGAGCAACAAGTTATGTTCATTGAGTTTCAAAATACAAACTTGATTACAAACCCTTGTTCATTTTTTCAAACTTGAACAACAAACTTGTTCTTTCAAGTTCTAATAACTTGAACAATAAACTTGTTCATAGGTTTGCAACAACTAATTTGAGTAACACAAACTTGTTTAAGTTTTAAACCAAGTGTTTTTGCTCTAATTTTGGGATTTCTTTAAGTTTCAATAACAAACTTGAATGAAAAAGGAGTGGTTTGACGTATGTCTCTCCATTCCCCGATTGAATAAACACTTGACGTATGTCTCGTTGTTTAGACAATCGTCATTCTTTTCAAACTTCACCAAAAATACATTTTAAGTTTCAACAATAAACTTGAATGAAAAAGGAATGGTTTGACGTATGTCTCTCCATTCCCCGATTGAACGAATGCTTGACGTATGTCTCGTTGTTCGGACAATCGTCATTCTATTTTCAAAACACAAAACATAAAACACATCCAACACACCAAACCTTTTCTTGGTCCCCCGTGACCAATGAACCTTTCTGACTCCGTTGAGTCATTGAATCATGCTCGACTCTTTGAGTCCATTGAACCTTTCTTGGTCCCCGTGACCATTTGAATCAATTCTCGATCCCGTTGGATCAATTGAACCTTTTCTTGCTCCGTTGAGTCAATTGAATCAATGCTCGACTCCTTTGGTCCATTGAACCTTTTCTTGGTCCCCCGTGACCATTTGAATCAATTCTCGATCACCGTTGGATCAATTGAACCTTTTCTTGACTCCCGTTGAGCAATTGAATCAATGCTCGACTCCTTTGAGTCCATTGAACCCTTTCTTGGTCCCCCATGACCAATTGAATCAATGCTCGACTCCTTTGAGTCCATTGAACCTTTCTTGGTCCCCCATGACCATTGAATCAATGCTCGACTCCTTTGAGTCCATTGAACCTTTTCTTGGTCCCCTGTGACCAATTTAACCTTTTGGGCCCCCTCGTGGTCAATTCAACCTCTTTTTTCCCAACGGACATGTTTTTATCAATTCTAGCGCGATTTAAACAAACGATTAGCTCCCACGCGCGAGCATACAAGCTACGTTTAATCGCAAGAATGCGATCAAAAGCATCGTTCTTTAAAAACAACCAACAAATAACCCCAGTTCATGCTCGACTCATGAACAGTGCTTCTGAAAGTCAACCAAAGTCAACGTCTGAACAGTACTTCAGACTCTGAAATTTCAGCTTCTGAAGTACTGTTCACTCAAACTCAGAATTTCAGCTTCTGAAGCACTTCTGGGCAATTTTTAAGGTTCAGAAGCACTTCTGGGCATATTTTTAAGGTTCAGAACTGACTTTTCTTTTAAACTTTTGTTGAAAAGGATCAAAACTCATTTGGTTCATAGTATACAAGTGTTTTGGCTTTTATTTTGGAATTCATAAGTTTGAACAATAACTTGTTCATCAAGTTTCAAAAGCAATTGAACATTAACTTGTTCATTAAGTTTCAAACAAACTTTGAGCAACAAGTTATGTTCATTGAGTTTCAACAATCAAACTTGATTAACAAACCTTGTTCATTTTTCAAACTTGAACAACAAACTTGTTCTTAAGTTCTAATAACTTGAAACAATAAACTTTGTTCATAGGTGGCAACAACTAATTTGAGTAACAAACTTGTTTAAGTTTTAAACCAAGTGTTTTTGCTCTAATTTTGGGATTTCTTTAAGTTTCAATAACAAACTTGAATGAAAAAGGAGTGGTTTGACGTATGTCTCTCCATTCCCCGATTGAATAAACACTTGACGTATGTCTCGTTGTTTAGACAATCGTCATTCTTTTCAAACTTCACCAAAAATACATTTTAAGTTTCAAAACAATAAACTTGAATGAAAAAGGATGGTTTGACGTATGTCTCTCCATTCCCCGATTGAACGAATGCTTGACGTATGTCTCGTTGTTCGGACAATCGTCATTCTATTTTCAAAACAAAACATAAAACACATCCACACACCAAAACCTTTTCTTGGTCCCCCGTGACCAATGAACCTTTTCTCGACTCCGTTGAGTCAATTGATCAATCTCGACTCCTTAGTCCATTGACTCTTCCCCGTGACCTTGAACTTCTGATCCTTGGATCAATTGACCTTTCTGACTCCGTTGAGTCATTGAATCATGTCGACTCTTGAGTCCATGAACTTTCTTGGTCCCCCGTGACCATTTGAATCAATTCTCGATCCGTTGGATCAATTGAACCTTTTCTTGACTCCGTTGAGTCAATTGAATCAATGCTTCGACTCCTTTGAGTCCATTGAACCCTTTCTTGGTCCCCCTGACCAATTGAATCAATGCTCGACTCCTTTGAGTCCATTGAACCCTTTCTTGGTCCCCCATGACCAATTGAATCAATGCTCGACTCCTTGAGTCCATTGAACCTTTTCTTGGTCCCCTGTGACCAATTTAACCATTTTTGGCCCCCCGTGGTCAATTCAAACCTCTTTTTCCCAACGGACATGTTTTTATCAATTCTAGCGCGATTTAAACAAACGCTTAAGCCTCCCACGCGCGAGCATACAAGCTACGTTTAATCGCAAGAATACGATCAAAAGCATCGTCTTTAAAAACAACAAAAAATAAACCCAGTTCAATGCTCGACTCATGAACAGTGCTTCTAAAGTCAACCAAAGTCAACGTCTGAACAGTACTTCAGACTCTGAAATTTCAGCTTCTGAAGTACTGTTCACTCAAACTCAGAATTTCAGCTTCTGAAGCACTTCTGGGCAATTTTTAAGGTTCAGAAGCACTTCTGGGCATTTTTTAAGGTTCAGAACCTGACTTTTCTTTTAAACTTTTGTTGAAAAGGATAAAACTCATTTTGTTCATAGTATTACAAGTGTTTTTGGCTTTATTTTGAAATTTCATAAGTTTGAACAATAACTGTCATCAGTTTAAAAAGCAATTGAACATAACTTGTTCATTAAGTTTCAAAACCAAATTTGAGCAACAAGTTATGTTCATTGAGTTTCAAATCAACTTGATTAACAACCCTTGTTCATTTTTCAAACTTGAACAACAAACTTGTTCTTAAGTTCTAATAACTTGAACAATAAACTTGTTCATAGGTTGCAACAACTATTGAGTAACAAACTTGTTTAAGTTTTAAACCAAGTGTTTTTTGCTCTAATTTTGGGATTTCTTTAAGTTTCAATAACAAACTTGAATGAAAAAGGAGTGGTTTGACGTATGTCTCTCCATTCCCCGATTGAACAAACACTTGACGTATGTCTCGTTGTTTAGACAATCGTCATTCTTTTCAAACTCACCAAAAAATACATTTTAGTTTCAACAATAAACTTGAATGAAAAAGGAGTGGTTTGACGTATGTCTCTCCATTCCCGATTGAACGAATGCTTGACGTATGTCTCGTTGTTCGGGCAATCGTCATTCCTATTTCAAACACAACAAACATAAACACATCCAGCACACCAAAACCTTTCTTGGTCCCCCGTGACCAAATGAACCTTTTCTTGACTCCGTTGAGTCAATTGAATCAATGCTCGACTCCTTTGAGTCCATTGAACCTTTTCTTGGTCCCCCGTGACCATTTGAATCAATTCTCGATCCCCGTTGGATCAATTGAACCTTTTCTTGACTCCGTTGAGTCAATTGAATCAATGCTCGACTCCTTTGAGTCCATTGAACCCTTTCTTGGTCCCCCATGACCATTGAATCAATGCTCGACTCCCTTGAGTCCATTGAACCCTTTCTTGGTCCCCCCATGACCAATTGAATCAATGCTCGACTCCTTTGAGTCCCATTGAACCTTTTCTTGGTCCCTGTGACCAATTTAACCTTTTTGGCCCCCTCGTGGTCAATTCAAACCTCTTTTTTCCCAAACGGACATGTTTTTATCAATTCTAGCGCGATTTAAACAAACGCTTAAGCCTCCCACGCACGCGAGCATACAAGCTACGTTTAATCGCAAGAATGCGATCAAAAGCATCGTTCTTTAAAACAACCAACAAATAAACCCAGTTCAATGCTCGACTCATGAACAGTGCTTCTGAAAGTCAACCAAAGTCAACATCTTGAACAGTACTTCAGACTCTGAAATTTCAGCTTCTGAAGTACTGTTCACTCAGACTCAGAATTTCAGCTTCTGAAGCACTTCTGGGCATTTTTTAAGGTTCAGAAGCACTTCTGGGCATATGTTTAAGGTTCAGAACCTGACTTTCCTTTTAAACTCTTTGTGAAAGGATCAAAACTCATTTTTGTTCAAAGTATAACAAGTGTTTTGGTATATTTGGAAATTCATAAGTTTAAATAACAACTTGAACAACAAGTTTGTTCATCAAGTTTCAAAAGCAACTTGAACAACAAGCTTGTTCATTGTTTCAAAACAAACTTGAGACAACAAACTTCATGTTCATTGAGTTTCAAACATCAAACTTGATTAACAACCCTTGTTCATTTTTCATAAACTTGAACAACAAACTTGTTCTTAAGTTTAATAACTTGAACAATAAACTTGTCATAGGTTGCAACAACTAATTTGAGTAACAAACTTGTTTTAAGTTTTAAACCAAGTGTTTTTGCTCTTATTTGGGATTTCTTAAGTTTCAATAAAAACTTGAATGAAAAAGGAGTGGTTTGACGTATGTCTCTCCATTCCCCGATTGAATAAACACTTGACGTATGTCTCGTTGTTTAGACAATCGTCATTCTTTTTCAAACTTCACCAAAAAATACATTTTAAGTTTCAACAATAAACTTGAATGAAAAAGGAATGGTTTGACGTATGTCTCTCCATTCCCCGATTGAACGAATGCTTGACGTATGTCTCGTTGTTCGGACAATCGTCATTCTATTTTCAAACACAAAACATAAAACACATCCAACACACCACAACCTTTCTTGGTCCCCCGTGACCAAATGAACCTTTTCTTGACTCCGTTGAGTCAATTGAATCATGCTCGACTCCTTTGAGTCCATTGAACCTTTCTTGGTCCCCCGTGACCATTTGAATCAATTCTCGATCCGTTGGATCAATTGAACCTTTTCTTGACTCCGTTGAGTCAATTGAATCAATGCTCGACTCCTTTGAGTCCATTGACTTTCTGGGTCACCCGGGACCATTTGAATCAATTCTCGATCCCCGTTGGATCATTGAACCTTTCTTGACTACGTTGAGTCATTGAATCAATGCTCGACTCCTTGAGTCCATGAAACCCTTCTTGGTCCCCCATGACCAATGAATCAATGCTCGATCCTTGAGTCCATTGAACCCTTTCTGGTCCCCCATGACCAATTGAATCAATGCTCGACTCCTTTGAGTCCATTGAACCTTTTCTTGGTCCCCTGTGACCAATTTAACCTTTTTGGCCCCCTCGTGGTCAATTCAAACCTCTTTTTTCCCAACGGACATGTTTTTATCAATTCTAGCGCGATTTAAACAAACGCTTAAGCCTCCCACACGCGAGCATACAAGCTACGTTTAATCGCAAGAATGCGATCAAAAGCATCGTTCTTTAAAAACAAACCAACAAATAAACCCAGTTCAATGCTCGACTCATGAACAGTGCTTCTGAAAGTCAACCAAAGTCAACGTCTGAACAGTACTTCAGACTCTGAAATTTCAGCTTCTGAAGTACTGTTCACTCAGACTCAGAATTTCAGCTTCTGAAGCACTTCTGGGCATTTTTAAGGTTCAGAAGCACTTCTGGGCATATGTTTAAGGTTCAGAACCTGACTTTCTTTTGAAACTTTTGTTGAAAAGGATCAAAACTCATTTTGGTTCAAAGCATTACAAGTGTTTTGGCTTTTAGTTTGAAATTTCATAAGTTTAAACAATAAACCTTGTTCATCAAGTTTCAAAAGCAATTGAACATAACTTGTTCATTAAGTTTCAAAACCAAATTTGAGCAACAAGCTTATGTTCATTGAGTTTTCAACAATCAAACTTTTGATTCAACAAACCCTTGTTCATAGTTTTCAAAACTTGAACAACATATTTCAACAACTTGTTCATTTCTTAACAAACTTGTTCTTTTAATAACTTGAGCAAAAAACTTGTTCATAGGTTGCAACAACTAATTTGAGTAACAAACTTGTTTTAAGTTTTAAACCAAGTGTTTTTGCTCTATTTTGGGATTTCTTTAAGTTTTCAATAACAAACTTGAATGAAAAAGGAGTGGTTTGACGTATGTCTCTCCATTCCCCGATTGAATAAACACTTGACGTATGTCTCGTTGTTTAGACAATCGTCATTCTTTTCAAACTTCACCAAAAATACATTTTAAGTTTCAACAATAAACTTGAATGAAAAAGGAATGGTTTGACGTATGTCTCTCCATTCCCCGATTGAACGAATACTTGACGTATGTCTCGTTGTTCGGACAATCGTCATTCTATTTTCAAACACAAAACATAAAACACATCCAACACACCACAACCTTTCTTGGTCCCCCGTGACCAATGAACCTTTCTTGACTCCGTGATCAATTGAATCAATGCTCGACTCCTTTGAGTCCATTGAACCTTTCTTGGTCCCCCGTGACCATTTGAATCAATTCTCGATCCCTTGAGTCAATTGAACCTTTTCTTGTCTCCGTTGACCAATTGAATCAATGCTCGACTCCTTTGAGTCCATTGAACCTTTCTTGGTCCCCCGTGACCATTTGAATCAATTCTCGACTCCGTTGAGTCAATTGAACCTTTTCTTGACTCCCGTGAGCCAATTGAATCAATGCTCGACTCCTTGAGTCCATTGAACCTTTCTTGGTCCCCCGTGACCAATTGAATCAATGCTCGACTCCTTTGAGTCCATTGAACCCTTTCTTGGTCCCCCGTGACCAATTGAATCAATGCTCGACTCCTTTGAGTCCATTGAACCTTTTCTTGGTCCCCTGTGACCAATTTAACCTTTTGGCCCCCCGTGGTCAATTCAAACCTCTTTTTTCCCAACGGACATGTTTTTATCAATTCTAGCGCGATTTAAAACAAACGCTTACGCCTCCCACGCGCGAGCATACAAGCTACGTGTAATCGCAAGAATGCGATCAAAAGCATCGTTCTTTAAAAACAACCAACAAATCAAACCCAGTTCAATGCTCGACTCATGAACAGTGCTTCTGAAAGTCAACAAAGTCAACATCTGAACAGTACTTCAGACTCTGAAATTTCAGCTTCTGAATTACTGTTTCACTCAAACCTCAGAATTTCAGCTTCTGAAGCACTGTCTGGGCAATTTTTAAGGTTCAGAAGCACTTCTGGGCATATTTTTTAAGGTTCAGAACTGACTTTTCTTTTAAAACTTTTGTTGAAAAGGATCAAAACTCATTTGGTTCATAGTATTACAAGTGTTTGGCTTTATTTTGAAATTTCATAAGTTTGAACAATAACTTGTTCATCAAGTTTCAAAAAGCAATTGAACATTAACTTGTTCATTAAGTTTCAAAACAAATTTGAGCAACAAGTTATGTTCATTGAGTTTCAAAATCAAACTTGATTAACACCCTTGTTCATTTTTCAAACTTGAACAACAAACTTGTTCTTAAGTTCTAATAACTTGAACAATAAACTTGTTCATAGGTTGCAACAACTAATTGAGTAACAAACTTGTTTAAGTTTTAAACCAAGTGTGTTTTGCTCTAATTTTGGGATTTCTTTAAGTTTCAATAAACAAACTTGAATGAAAAAGGAGTGGTTTGACGTATGTCTCACCATTCCCCGATTGAATAAACACTTGACGTATGTCTCGTTGTTTAGACAATCGTCATTTCTTTTCAAACTTCACCAAAAAAATACATTTAAGTTTCAAAACAATAAACTTGAATGAAAAAGGAATGGTTTGACGTATGTCTCTCCATTCCCCGATTGCACGAATGCTTGACGTATGTCTCGTTGTTCGGGCAATCGTCATTCTATTTTCAAACACAAAACATAAAACACATCCAACACACCAAAAACCTTTTCTTGCGTTCCCCACGTCGAAAAAAACCCCCAAAAAAAAAAAAAATGAACCTTTTTCTTGACTCCGTTGAGTCAATTGAATCAATGCTCGACTCCTTTGAGTCATTGAACACCTTTTCTTGGTCCCCCGTGACCATTTTGAATCCAATTCTCGGATCCCGTTGGATCCAATTGAACCTTTTTCTGACTCCGTTGAGTCGCAATTGAATCAATGCTCGACTCCTTTGAGTCCATGAACCTTTCTTGGTCCCCCGTGACCATTTGAATCAATTCTCGAATCCCGTTGGATCAATTGAACCTTTTCTTGACTCCGTTGAGTCAATTGAATCAATGCTCGACTCCTTTGAGTCCATTGAACCCTTTCTTGGTCCCCCATGACCAATTGAATCAATGCTCGACTCCTTTGAGTCCATTGAACCCTTTCTTGGTCCCCCATGACAATTGAATCAATGCTCGACTCCTTTGAGTCCATTGAACCTTTTCTTGGTCCCCTGTGACCAATTTAACCTTTTTGGCCCCCTCGTGGTCAATTCAAACCTCTTGTTTCCCAACGGACATGTTTTTATCAATTCTAGCGCGATTTAAACAAACGCTTAAGCCTCCCAACGCGCGCGCATACAAGCTACGTTTAATCGCAAGAATGCGATCAAAAGCATCGTTCTTTAAAAACAACCAACAAATAAACCCAGTTCAATGCTCGACTCATGAACAGTGCTTCTGAAAGTCAACCAAAGTCAACGTCTGAACAGTACTTCAGACTCTGAAATTTCAGCTTCTGAAGTACTGTTCACTCAAACTCAGAATTTCAGCTTCTGAAGCACTTTCTGGGCAATTTTTAAGGTTCAGAACTTGAATTTCTTTGAAACTTTTTTTGAAGTATAACTCATTTTTGTTCAAAGCAGTAAGAGAATTTTTTGCAATATATTTGGAATTTCGTAGTTCCACTATACTGAACAACAAGCTTGTTCATGATTTCAACCATAACTTGAACAACATCTTGTTCATCTTTCACTTTAAACTTGAACAACAAACTTGTTCATTTTTTCAATCATAAACTTTGAACAACAAGCTTGTTCATGATTTCAACCATAACTTAAAACATCATTGTCATCTTTCAACTTTAAACTTGACAACAACTTGTTCATTTTTCAATCAATAAACTTGAACAAACAAGTTTGTTCATTTTCAAACTTTAAACTTGAACAACAAACGTTGTTCATTTTCATTAACTTGAACAACAACTTTTTCATTTTTTCATTCTAAACTTGAACAAGCATAACTTGTTCATTTTTCATTAACTTGTTTCATTAAGTTCATAACACACTTGAACAATTACTTGTTCATTTTGAATCATAAACTTGAACAACACTTGTTTCATCTTTCAACATAAATTTGAACGACAGCTTGTTCAATTTTCATAAACTGGTGTATTAAAAATTATATAATTTTTTCATAAACTTGTTCATTTTTCAATAAGTTTCAACATAAACGAACACCACTTGTTCATAAGTTTTTAACCAAGTGTCTTTTGCTCTCTTTTGGGATTTCTTAAGTTTCAATAACAAACTTAAATGAAAAAGGAGTGGTTTTACGTATGTCTTTTCCTTCCCGTTGAAACAAGACACTTGACGTATGTCTCGTTGTTTAGACAATCGTCATTCTTTTCAAACTTCACCAAAAAATACATTTTTAAGTTTCAACATAAACTTGAATGAAAAAGGAGTGGTTTGACGTATGTCTCTCCATTCCCCGGTTGCACGAATGCTTGACGTATGTCTCGTTGTTCGGACAATCGTCATTCTATTTTCATAAACCAATCCAGTCCTTTTCTTACCCTTCCCCCCCCCCCCAAAAATAAAGAACCCCCCCCCCCCCTCCCCCCCGTCCCTCCCCTCCCCAAAAAAAACCGAGGAAAATGAAAGGGGGGGGGGAGAGTATCAGAGACAGTAAAAATAAGAGATATTCTAACCCTAAGAACTAGTTTTTTCCCTCCTTACATCGTTAGTTTTCTCACCACCACAACATTGGAGTTAAAGATTCAACACAGACATATCTTTTCACACCATCATTAAAAACTTTTGGTGGATTTTTTTCAATCTCAGGATGCCATTTAAGGCCGAAAAAAACAATGTCTGATTTGAGATGAGGAATGAGAAGTACCTGTTGTCACTTTGTTCTTAGCTGAGCTTTATCCTTTTTTGTGTGGATCAATATCTTCAATAAGAAACTCATCTATCACATTCATCAGCAAGGAGAAGCACATCGTTGAGCCTTCTAACCCAGTTTTGTACAGCATGAACTTTGCCCCTTGTTTCGCTTCAGCATCACGGAGCCACAGCTTTGATGGATTCAACTGTGTTCTTAAGCTTTTTCCAATTCATCCATCACACCATAAATTCGTCCCAAATTCACGAAAGGCTGCAGAAGGCCAACCTATGTAAGAGAAAAATATTCGGCAAAACACGCTTGTATTATATTTTGTTCGTTGGTTAAACTATTTTAACTTGAACACAAAAAAAAAAGCTAAAGTGTTGAAAATTAAGTGTAAACCTTTTAATGAGACCGTGTAGCAACACCGTAGAATTTGTTCAGCCATCCTTCAAAGATTACGAGAACCACAGGCAATTAGCAGATCTAGATGAAAAATTTGCAGAGTTTAGGGTGGCTGTGAATAATGTAGAAAAGTAGTATTCATACGAAGAGAAATAAGGACAAGGAGGGATACAAAATAATTACGTGCAAACTTGTATATTATAGTACTAATAATTGTTAGTATTGTTGTTTTTTCCTCAACCCACTTCACACTTGTACTTATAGTACGTATAAAATTACTGTCGTGTACAATTAGTTATTGTTTTTTTAGAGGATCCAAGTTTGAAAAGTTACAAGAGAATCTTTTCATAGATAATAATTGAAAACAATATTTAGCATATTCATCATCTTCCTAGAGCAAACTTATTTTCATACTTCACTGTCCAAACTTTGATTCCTTTCTGTTCCGTACCTGCAAAATTACTGATTTTTTACTTTGAACTGTGATTCAAAACCGCGATCTTTTGTTCGAGAGGACTTCGAGTTTTTGGGTCTTGAAGAATTGAACAACCAAGCTTGTGGAAATCTCACGCCAATTCGGGCTGTCCCTCCAAGACGCTGAAGAGAACAAATAATGGATCCGTGTTTTGAAAGTATTGCTGCAGAAACTGGCTATGCTGGCTTATGTTCTTGAGAATATTGGATTATTGTACATAACATCAAAAGCACATGGAGACAACAAGTGGATCACCCGTTTCCACCTAAGAAGATTTTGCTCGCGAGAGATATTGGAAAGAGGATGAAGGAGGTTTCCTAGAAAAGATTGATGTTATTGCTGACGAAAGATGAAGTATGGAATTAGCAAGCGTAGTCTGGAGGATCGCCAAGGGTTTAAAAAGTCATAAAAATCTTGACTCGAAAGTCCGTCGGTTTGTGTTGCCTTAATATCGTCCACCGAAAGTAGGAAATGAAAGTACTCTTTTTTTTTTTTAGGGAAAGATGAAAAGTACTCTTTGTTTGGTAGATAAAACAAGGGTGTAATACCGGCTTTTTGGTCGCCTGTAATAGGAGCGGAATTCTGGTTTTAAGTCTCTGTAAAAAAAAAAATTAGAATTATGTCCATCATTTCAGATTCTTAATCACTATTGGTTCTCTGCACTTGAGACTTGTCAGCAAGAATCTCTGCTTACGGGTGCCAGCTGACTGTGTAAATTTTTTTTTAATTAAATCAAATGTCACATGGTTATTTATATAATAACCCATTTATTTTTAATTAGAAAATCAAAACCTAGTTCCTGAAATCTTCCTTCCCGTCCCTTCTTCATCTTCTCCAACACTTCATCTCCAAACGGCTCTTCTCCAAACAAACGGGCTGCAAAACCCAGTCTTCCCGTCCGTTCTTCTAAAAAAAAAAGGAAAAACTTCTTCAAAACGAACGTGTCCGGAAACCCAGAACTCGATTGAATGCAGTGAAGCAAAGCAAGTTTGAAGGTACGTTTATTACCACTTTTTTTAATTTTCAAAACAAACGGTCATGATTTCTTACCTTTTTAGTTTGTTTGTTTACAGAGATGGGACTATTCAATGTAGTTTTTCCACCATGGTGGTGAGTTTGTACGAGAGAAAACAATGTTCTACAGGGTGGGTTGCAAACTGTGATTACTGGGCAAGATGAAGATTTATGGAGTTATTTTGAAGCTGTAGGTTTGGTGTTGGGATGGAATTATGCTAAATCTACATTTGGTTGTGGAGGAAGATAGAGGAGTAGATGAGGGTTTCAAGCATGTCTTACTTGATGATGATATTAAAGCTGTTGGGTCGCATGCAATGAGGACAAAAGAGGATGCACACATATATGTTGAGCACAATGTGAGTGTAACAGTGAGAAGGTATCTGAACCTAAGTGTATTGGAATGAATGAAGCTGATGACAATGGTGAGGATAACAGTAGTGAGGATGAAGCCAGAGGGATAAGGTTTGATGATAGTGAAGAGGAGAGGGCGATGGGTTTGGATGATGGGTTTGGTGTTATTGAAGTGAAAGACCTGCAAATGGAACAACAGGATTGAGATAGGAGGGCAATCTTATAGGTTGAAGACTGTTGCTACAAGTCTCCAGGTAAGAAGAATGTTGGTGCTGTAAGTTGAAAGTGAATTTCCAGTTTCATGTACACGTAGGTCTACAAGTAGGCTTGATGAGGAAGATGAGTATGTGTCTGATGAATTGGGCAGTTCTGATCCTGATGCTTCAGATGATGAAAAGGGTACAAAGTATGAGAAATTTAGAAGGAACAATTGAGCAAGAGATATCAGTTCAAGTTGGGTATGGAGTTTAACTCTCTGCAAGATTTTAAAGATGTTATTACTGAATGGACTGTTTTAAATGGTTACCACTTAAGTTTGTGAAAATGATAAACAAAGGGTGGGGTAGTGTGCAGGGGCAATTGTGGGTTTTTAGCTTTGTGTAGTAAAGTGGGGACAGACACACATACCAACTTAAAACGTGGATAGGGGACCGCTCATGTCCAAGGGTTTTAAATAACAAGTCTGCTACTTCCAAGTGGGTATCCAAAGCTGTCATCAAGAAACTACAATCATCTGACAAGCTCAACATTAATCAAATTATGAATGATATGAGGACCAGACCATTCAGTGGGCATAACTAAAGGCAGGGCATGGAAGGGCAAAGGAAATTGCAAAAACACGTGGGTTGCAGGTGATGCATTCAGAGACAATACTCTTTGTTGTGGAGGTATGCTGCAGAGCTAAAAAAGGGTATAGTGCATGAACACTAACAGGATTCTTGGCGTTGGGTTTCTCTCAGCTTCGTGCTAGAGGATAAGGACAAGAACAAAATATATGTATTTATCTCAGGCCAACAAAAGGTAAATATAAATCTGAAACTTTCCTTTAGCTTTTTATGCTTTCAGTTTATATAGTAAGTATATATCTGTAATAGGGATTTATGCATGCAATAGGAATAGATCTATAATATGTTGTTGAATTTTTTTTTGTGGTGTGCATATTACAGGGACTCATTCCAGTTCCTTGAAGAGATGGCTCAGAGTATTGACCATAGGATCTGCTTAAGACATTTGTATGCTAATTTTAAGAGAAAGTTTGGAGGAGGAACCTTGATTAGAGACTTGATGATGGGTGCTGCTGCCAAGGCTAACATATTACCAAGGGTGGAGCAGAAGATGGATGAGCTTAAGAAGCTGGACCAAGGTGCATGGGATTGGTTGATGCAACATCCCACTAAAGGTTGGTGTAAGCAGCTTTCAGTTATTATCCCAAATGTGGTGTGATCATGAATAACATTAGTGAGTCTTTTAATAGTACAATCCTAGTTGCTAGGATAAACCTGTTTCTGACTATGTGTGAATGGATAAGAAACTACCTAATGAATAGGATGGCAACTGCTGTGACTAAACTTGATAAGTGGCAACATAATGTAATGCCAAATCCTAGGAGAAGGTAGATAAGGAAGTAGAATTTAGTGTCAGTGGATACCTACCTGGAGTATTGCTGAGAGGTTACAAGTTAATCATAGCTATAATGGGTCATCAGTTCATTGTTGATGTTGGAAAGAAACAATGGTTCATGTAACTTGTGGGAGTTAGTTGGAATTCCTTGTAGGCATGCCTGTGGCTGCACTTAGTTTATAGAAAACAAAATCCTGAAAATTATGTTGATAGCTGTTACAATGAGAACGGTTTTATGCACTTTGCTATAGGTTTTAGTGTGTCTCCTATCAATGGGGGCAGAAAATGTGGCCACATGGTGAGAGTTTATCGACATGTTCCCTTCCTGATGTTAAGAAGGGTCCTGGTAGGCCTACAAACGGCTAAGGTTCAGGGAACTGGGTGAAGAAAGTGCAAGATTAGGAGGGCCTGGTGTAGCTTATAGATATAGCTACTTGTGACAAATGTGGGGGGACATAATGCGTGAGGAGATGTAAAGAAAATCAGAACCCAGATGCACTCAAAATGAAAGGTATTGTTTAATATCCAACTTCATATTTTAATTACTAGTAGTATGTTTTTAATTCGCATGCTATTTGACCAAATATACATGCATTTTTTTCAGAGAAAACCTGCTAAAAATGGTCCTGCTGCAGATGGAGGATCTGAAGTAGAGAGAAAATGGTAATGCTGAAACTGTGGTTAATCCCACTCCTGAAAATTGAAAAATGGTAATGCAACTGCTGAAAATGAAAATGATGATGCATTTGTTGATGCTTATGATGATGCATTTTTTGATCAAGTCATTGTTGACAATGCTGATCAACTTGATGCTGTTGTTGACAATGTGTTCTAGCCACAAGGTTAACGTGTGGTGTCTCAGCCAAAGCCAAACAGCAAAGCCAAAGCCAAAGCCTTCGCCAAAGTTACGGCTCCTCCCTTGAAGAAAAAATGCAAGTGAGAGATTGAAGACAGTGAGAGGCTTAAGAATATTAAGGGTCCAGGATGTTCTGCTGATCAGCCTATGACAATTGAACCTGAGGATGAAGTTGGTGTTATGACTCAAGAGGATGGTGGTTAATGGACAGTGTTTGGGTCTGATGATGTGAACTTTGATGTACTTTTTTTTGAAACTATAATTGTCCTATTCTGTTTTGTGGTCTACTAAGTTGTGCTTTATGTTGCTTTAACTTGTACTGATACATATTGCACTTTAAGTGCTTTATTTTTTGTAATGATGCATATGCAGTATTATGCTATAATCAATCCAATAATTATGCTTATACTCATCCAACAATCCAATATTAGGCTATATTTGAATCCACAATCTCAGACTCTGAAAGCTCTGGCTAAGATTTGCTTGAAGAAACCTCAGAGTGCTGACAACCTCAGAGTCGTGAAACCTCGATTCTCTGAAACCGCACGTCTGAAACCACTCCCAGACTCTGAAGCTTCAGACTCTGAAACCCTCAGACGCTGAACCTCTGAAGCTTTTAGCGCTAAAATGTGATTATATTTGAATCCAACAATCCAATATTCATAACAAGTTGAATTTTAATTTCGAAAAGTTTAACCCATTGATTGATGAAAGTTAACTTGAATTAAACATAATGTTTGTACCCGTAATTTTTGTCCCAAGCCTTTTCAAAAAAGGTCGCAACGAAAAAGAGAAGGGTCAACTTTTTTGTGTTCTTTAAAAAAATAATAATAAATTAATATAAAAGTTTTCATTATTATTTATTATCTTTCTTTTTACTTTTTTCCTTTTAAATAAATGTAATAATAATATAATAAGGTTTTATTATTATTATTTATCTTATTTCTTATTATTATTTCTATTATTTATTTATCTCTATTATATTATTATTATTACTATGTATTATTTTTTACTTTGATTATTATTGGAGTTTTATTTTCAAAAGAAAAGAAACAAAACAAAAAGAAGAAAAGAGCAAAATAAACAAAAGAGAGGGGAAAAGCAAGCAAAAAAAAAACAAAATACAAGCGCCCAGCCCCATGTGTTCAAGGCACAGAAAAGGAGAGAAGAAAAAAAGAGGAGAGAACACGTGCCCATCACGTTCCCTCAGAAGCAGAATGAAAGAAGAAAGCAAGATACCTCACGTGGCCAGGCACATGCCATCAGACACAAGTGGCTGCCCCAAGGGCAGCACTTCATCCTTCCAAGTTGCTCTGCCCCTGACCTCACTTTCCAGCAAGCATTCCTGCTTTTCTTCCTCTTCTCCTTTATCAAAACCAGTCAATTTAAGCTGCAAAACAGCTTGCCCTGATTGCAAAACTGCTTGCCCAAGGTTCTGAAAATGCTGACCTTGTTCCAGCATTTCTTCTTTCCTCCAGTACAGCACACGTTTTCCATTTGTTTCTCCCAAGCTCTGCCAAACAGCACACTACTTTTCCTGTTTGTCTTCTCAAATTGCAAAGATCAATCCCAAAGGGCATCTCAAGTTGCAGCCTGCACTCTGTTTTCCCTTGATTCCAGCAAATTCTGTCAAATCAGCCCCATTGGGTTCTGAAATTAGCCAAAGTCTTCACCATGATCACAAGGCAAGGTCACTTCCTTCCTTTTGCATTAAATGCTAGCCAATGTCCTGATCATAGCCCACAAAACAGCCTGTTTTAGGGGATTTGTCATGATTACAATTGATCTCAATTTGCCTATATAAGCAATGCAATGCTGAAGGATTGAGGACACTAGTTCTTTGATATAAAATTCAGACAAGTTTGGGCAATTGCTGAGAGAACTCAACACAATCATTTTAATACAACTTCAAGAATTCAACACAGTATTACCAGTTTCTAACACCAGTTTCTAACCACAGTTTCAACACAGATCTTTAAGCAATTCAGCAGTTTGATTTAGAGCAATTTAGAACAAGTTCAAACCTAGAAAAACAGTCAGAATCCAACAACTTGAAAACATCAGAAGCTCTGTTTTCTGTTCTTCTTTGCAAGCAATCACAAACCAACAAGCAATCAAACCAGCCATCAAACCTCATAAACATCATACCAAAGCAAGGAATAACAGCAAAACATCTCTTGTTATTGCTGTTTCTTATCCTCAACATTCCAGCTTTGCAAAACCACAATCATTCAAAGCCACTTTCAGTTTCTTGCATCCCAAGCATCAGCTGGAATTTGTAAGTCATTCTGAACTCTTTATCTTGCATTTACATTCTGTTTGCATTTGTTCAGTGGTTCCTATTGATTCAGCATCATTTTCTGCATTCTTAGTGTTTTTAACTCATTTTGAACTGAAACATCTTTTGAAACTTCAAAGAAATCCCAAAGTTTGAGAAACATCAAAACAGAAGTGGTTTACTTCTTTTTCTAACTGAATTCGAAAGTTTTTCACCCTTTGAGGTTCTGAAATCAGTTCAGGAGTTCTGAACAGTACTTCAGACTCTGAAGTTCAGAGTCTGAACAGTGCTTCAGACTCTGAAGTTCAGAGTCTGAAGGTCAACAAAAGTCAACCCATGAACAGTGCTTCTGAAGGTCAACAAAAGTCAACCCATGAACAGTGCTTCTGAACAGTCACTTCAGACTCATGAAATTTCAGCTTCTGAAGTACTGTTCACTCAGAACTCTGAATTTCAGCTTCTGAAGCACTTTCTGGGCATTTTTTTAAGGTTCAGAAGCATGCTTTCTTGGAACTTTTTGAAGGTTCAGAACTCATTTTGTTCAAAGCATCAGAGTTTTGCAAAGGATTTAAAACTCACAATTTTTTTTCACAAACTTGAACAACAGTTTGTTGCATATTTCACTTAAACTTGGACAACAATTTTCATTTTTCAATCACAAACTTGAACAACAAGCTTTGTTCATGATTTCAAACCAAACTTGAACAACAAGTTTGTTCATTCTTTCAACTCAAACTTGACAACAAACTTGTCATTTTTACAACAACAACTTGTTCATTTTCACTTCAATTTTCAAAACTTGAATCATAACTTGTTCATTTTCATAACTGTTCATTATTCAACAAAACTTGTTCATTTTTAATCAACAAACTTGAACAACACTTGTTCATAGGTTGCAACAACTTAACAAACTTGTCAGTTCAACAAATTTGATACAACTTGTTTTAAGTTTTTAACCAAGTGTTTTTGCTCTCTTTTGGGATTTCTAAGTTTCAACAACAAACTTGAATGAAAAAGGAGTGGTTTGACGTATGTCTCTCCATTCCCGATTGAACAAACACTTGACGTATGTCTCGTTGTTTAGACAATCGTCATTCTTTTCAAACTTCACAAAAAATACATTTTAGTTTCAACATAAACTTGAATGAAAAAGGAGTGGTTTGACGTATGTCTCTCCATTCCCCGATTGAACGAATACTTGACGTATGTCTCGTTGTTCGGACAATCGTCATTCTATTTTCAAAACAAAACATAAAACATCCACACACCAAACCCTTTCTTGGCCCCGTGACCATTGAACCAATTCTCGACTCCCTGAGTCAATTGAACCTTTCTTGGTCCCCGTGACCATTGAATCCTTTTGGTCCCCCGTGACCATTTGAATCAATTCTCGACCCGGCATTACCCTTTCTTGGTCCCCGTGACCATTTGAATCATTCTGACTCCGTGTCATTGAACCTTTCTTGGTCCCCCGTGACCAATTGAATCAATTCTCGACCCCCGTGGTCAATTGAACCATTTCTTGGTCCCCCGTGACCATTTGAATCAATTCTCGACCCTGAGTCATTGAACCTTTTGGTCCCCGTGACATTGAATCAATTCTGACCCGTCATGAACTTTAGTCAATTGAACCTTCTTGGCCCCCGTGACCATTTGATCAATTCCGACCCGTAGTCATTGAACTATTTTTGGCCCCCCGTGGTCAATTCAAACCTTTTGCAACGACATGTTTTTATCAATTCTAACGCGATACAAACAAACGCTTAAGCCTCCCACGCGCGAGCATACAAGCTACGTTTAATCGCAAGAATACGATCAAAAGCATCGTTCTTTAAAATCAACCAACAAAGAAACGTTTTCTACCAAAGAACTACGTAGCTTTGAATTCTCCATCGCACCAGGAGATACGTAGGAGCAAGATCCCACTCTTGTCAAGCACAATAATAAAAACTATCTTTTTCCCCTTTTCTTTTTTCCCCTTTATATATTAAAGCATAGCAAGCAAAACTTTAAAAACACTTTAGCCTTAACTAACTAGGAGGTTCCCGTTGAGTACAACGGATGTGAGGGGTGCTAATACCTTCCCCTTGCATAATCGACTCCCGAACCCGATAATGGTTGCGATGACCATCCTTTCCACATCGTCAAGGGTTTTATCAACGTTTCCCTTTAAAATAAAACTCAAGGTAACGTTCTTTAAAGGTGGCGACTCCGCAGTCTTTCAGAGCGTCTTATACGCTCGAGCGTTTTTTTTAGAGAGCGCACAGCTGGCGACTCCGCTGGGGACCCTTCCTCACTAGCGAGTCAAGCCTATCCTAGTTAGCTTTTAGGCTAAGTGTTTTTTGTTTTGCTTGCATGCTTTTGTTTTATGTCTTTATCTTCTTTTCTTCTCTTGCCTTATATTTATATGCTTCATTATGCTTTATGTTCATATGGATATGTCAACTGTGTGTTGTCACATGTTCGGGTTATGCCGAAGTGTGAAGCTCTATACCCGAGCTTTGAGAGAAAATTAAGATAAGATGGTGGTTGTGTAGCGTAGGCCCTCGTGACGTATGTCTCGTAGGGATGATGCGAAAACCCCGCCTAGAGTAGATTTCACTTGGAACTTATTGAGGTCTTGCGAGTATTTGCAATGACGGCAATATTTCCCTGTGAGATCCGTGACTCTAGGGACCTTTTAGAAAGATCTCTAGAACCTACATGTGAGAATGGGGGGAAGTTTTGAACGTTCCTATACCACACCTCTGCATACCATAACATTTGCATTCATGAAAATAATTTTTGCATATCATTTTGCTTTATAGGGAATTAAAAAGGCAATCAGTAATTAGCAAAAGAAATATGGCTTCCGGAAAGAGAAACACGCTTGCTTTCAAGGTCAAGGCTCCCAAAGTAGAAAGCCTGCTAGTTTTGAGTAATCAGCTCTCTTTGATCAACAAGAGTAACTTCCAAGCAAGTTATGGATTGATACTTGACCTCCTGCACGTGAAGGTAGATTCAATGGCTTTAACTACATTGGCTCAATTCTATGACCCACCTCTCCGATGCTTCACATTCCAGGACTTCCAGTTAGCCCCAACCTTAGAAGAATTCGAGAAGATTTTGGGATGTAGTTTGAAGGACCATGGGCCTTACCTCGGTTTGGGAGAAGACCCTACTTTAGAAGTCATCGCCGAATCTTTACACCTTAGTGTCCAAGAGATAGCACCTCACTTGGAAACTAGAGGAAACACTAAGGGATTCACAAGAAGGGTTTTGGAGGCCAAGGCTCGAGACTTGTTGGCCAACAAAGATGGGAAGGCGTTCAATGCAATCCTAGCTCTCTTGGTGTATGGGATAGTTCTGTTCCCTAATATGGAGGACTTCATAGATCTTCCGGCTATAGGGGTATTCATGACTAAAAATCCGGTTCCCACACTTTTAGCGGATTTCTATCATTCTCTCTATGCTAGGCATGAAAAGGGAGAGGACGCACGATTTCTTGCTGTACTCCTTTAGTGCAAATATGGTTAATGTCCCACATGCCAAGAAATCGGGATTTTGTGGAAAACCGAGCTAAGCTCAAGTGGTCACAAAGGATGACAGCTCTCACCGAGGGGGATATCCATTGGCATTCTCGAGATTTAGAGGATCCAGAAGTCATTCTTAGCTGCGGTGAATTCCCTAATGTGCCCCTCATAGGTACTAGGGGATGCATCAACTATAACCCAGTCCTCTCTCTCCGCCAATTAGGTTATCCAATGGAGGATAAACCCGATGACCTCTTGTTGGAAGCTTTCTTCCTAAAGGAAGGAGATAAAGACCCAGCACTGCTAGAAAAGATCCAAAGAGCTTGGAGTCAAATACACAAGAGAAAGGTTGGCAAAAAGAATTGTGTAGCCAAACCTCCCTACACTCAATGGGTGAAAGAAAGGGTCAAAATAATCAAGCTACCCTTTGCGGTTGTATGCCCTCCTAAACCTCTCGCACCTAAGCCAATCATAACCATTCCCATAAAGAAGCGGAAGAGCTTAAAGCCAAGATTCGAGAACTCCAAAGCAAAAATGGGGAGTTAGAATCAAAGCACCATCAAGCTTTGGGAGAGATCGCTAGAGCAAAGAGAGATCAAGAGGAAACAACAAAATCTCTCCAAGGGTGCAGAAAAAGGCTAAGAATCTCCGAGGGGAAAAGAGAATGGATCGGGGGTGGTTTGGTCAGTGCCGACGCTAATCTCATAGCCAAGGACGAAGAGTTGGAGAAAGTCTTGCATTCCAACCAAGAATTGAAAAAGTTCGGGGAGTTAGCCATTGAAGCTCAAAGAAAATGGAGGTTGAAATATCAAGAGAAAAACCAACAACTCCAAGAGGTCGTCAAGGACTACAAAGAGCAGCTACAAACCGAGCGCGTCCAAAGGCAAGAATATGAGAGCCTTTCTCATCAAGGGAAGCTAAAATGCAATCATCTCGAAGCCGATATCAGGAAATATGAAGAATATTTCGACAAGATTGCAAGAGAGCACGGGAACCATATTGCACAACTACATGATGAGATTAGGAGTGCAAACACTAAGCTAGCTCAGCGCAAGGAGGTGATTGAGTTTGTGTGGCAAGACGCCGTCCGATTAAGTGAAGACTTCACAAAATTGGTCGCATTCTCAAATATGGTCATTGCCCAACTTCCGAAGAAGCTAGCAAAAGCCGAAATGGTCATGCCATACTTTGTCATCCCTAAGAAGATCCAGAAATTCATGAAGTTCTGCAAAGACACCGTAGACTTCTATAGGGAAGAAATAGACAAAGCTGAAAAGAGAGCGGCTGTTTGAATTGTATTAGCATTAATTACGCCTTGTAATCTAAATGTTATTCAATCAAATAATATTTTTGAAGCAATGTTAATTTCCCGGCCTTTAATATTTCTGATTGCTAATATTAACTGCGCGCCTTTAATTTCCTCGCAAAGCAAAATGAAAAAAACGCATGTTTTTCATATACATCGCATACATGCATACATGCATTTCATGCATTTTTTAAAAGAAAAAACACTCATGTCATTTCCCCCAAAACCAGTTTGAAGGAAATCAATCATAGCCAGAAAACCCAAGAAGCCATCGGCCCAAGAGCCTGATCTCCGACACTCATACGGGACGCGCGCTAACCATCAAAGGATCATGGATAACTTGGAACAAAATCAGACTGCTTTGAGAGGAGAGGTTGATGCGATGAAAGAGAAAATGGATCAGATGCTAGAGCTAATGCAAGCTCTGTCCAACCGGGAAAACAACCCTCGTCCAACTGTGGATGCGGCCAATGTATCATGGCCCCCGTACGGTCTTCCTCAAGGTTATACCCCACCCGAAAGTGATAGCCTTGTGCCACCTCCTCAACCACAGATTACCATCCCATTAGGAACGAAGAGCATCGTCCCCCAGGGAATTCCACCACTCAACATGAGAATGTTTCTCATACTATGGAAGATACCCAGCTTAGGCGTTCTGCTCCCAGCAATACCCACCAAGACAGCGATTCCACTCAAATGTATCGTGTTTTGGAGGAGAGGCTGAAGGCTGTCGAAGGATTCGGCTCATATGGGTACAATGCCTTGGACATGTGTTTAGTGCCCGATGTGGTTATCCCTCCGAAGTTCAAAGTACCAGACTTTGAGAGGTACAAAGGTATTCAATGCCCTAGAAACCATTTGCGGATGTTTTGTAGGAAGATGGCTGCCTACGCTACAAACGAGAAACTCATGATCCATGTGTTTCAAGACAGTTTAAGCGGAGCATCGTTGGATTGGTATATGCAATTGGAGCGCACCCATGTCCAAACATGGAAAGACTTGGCCGATGCTTTTTTGAAGCAATACAAGTATAATTTGGATATGGCTCCCAATAGGATGCAGTTACAAAACCTTGTCCAAAGGAGTAACGAATCCTTCAAAGAATACGCTCAGAGATGGAGGGAACTAGCATCTCGTGTGCAGCCACCGCTGTTGGAAAGAGAGCTGGTTGACACCTTCATGGGCACACTACAAGGCCCATATTATGATAAAATGATTGGAAGCACATCATCAGGCTTCTCTGATCTAGTCATAATCGGTGAGCGAGTAGAAGATGGAGTGAAGAGGGGAAAGATTCAAGGCCCTCCTGATGCTCAAAGTGGAGCCAGAAGATCCCCCAGTAACTTTCATAAGAAGAAAGAAGGGGAGACAAACGCTGTTTTGGTAGGGCCATCTCGGGCACCCTCAACTCAGATGCCTCACTACCATTATCCTTATGTGGCAGCAGCAGCTCAGGGGCAGTACCCATATCAAGTAAGCCCCACGACTCCACCTCAACAACCAGCAGTAATGCCTCAGCAAAATCAGCAGCAGCAACGAAGCGTGTACCCACCGAGGAATCAAACGGGCCCAAGGAATAACTATAAAAACGTGCAGTTTGATCCGGTGCCCATGCCATACGGTCAAATCTTGCCGTACTTGATCCAAAAGGGGATGGTCGAGCCAAGACCACTACAACCTTTGTTGCCACCATATCCACCTACGTATGATGCAAATGCTAGGTGCGAGTACCATGCGGGATCCCCGGGGCACAACATCGAAGGCTGTAAAGCTTTCAAGTACAAGGTCCAGGAACTCATTAACCGGAAGTTGCTGTCCTTCAAGGAGGAAAACCCAAACGTGAAGAATAATCCATTGCCGGGACATGTGGGTCCATCTGTGAACGCAGTGGAAGAGCTAGAAAACATTGGCCCGATCAAAGAGGTGATCAATGTAAAGACCCCCATGACGGTCATACGAGAAAAGTTGATCGGCTTTGGTTTGTTTGAAGAAATGCACGCCAATTGCGAAGCCTGCATAATTAATCCGGACAAGTGTGAAGAATTGAAGAATTGTCTTCAAGAGTTGATGGACCAAGGTGGGTCCAAATTGGCTATACAAAAGATAGCGCGGACGTTGCTACTTTGGAGTCTCAAGACCCAAAACCTCTCGAAATCCCATACCAAAGGAAAGAGGTACAAATACCGGTAAAGCCCATAATATTCCATGTGCCTGCGCCCTTTTCCTTTGAGAGTACAAAGAGGGTACCGTGGAATTACCAGCCTGTCGCTTATATGGAGGGAAAGCCATTGGCAAAAATAGAATCCAACGTCACTAACATTACCGGCGTTGGAGGTATGACAAGGAGCGGTAGAGTCTTCGCTCCGGAGAAGCTCGGGAAGACTACTGCAGAACTACCAAGAGAACCGCTCAAGGAAAAGAATGTGGAGGAGATGGAGAACCAAGCAGGACCCTCCAAGAAAACAGCCCACAAAAGGAGGCCGAGGAGTTCCTAAGGATTATCCAAAAGAGCGAGTACAAGATAATTGACCAGTTGGGTCAAACTCCCTCTAAAATCTCCATCTTATCATTATTGCTAAGCTCGGAGGCCCACCGAGAAGCATTATTGCGGATCCTTAGCGAAGCACACGTTACTAAGGATATCCCTGTGGACCAATTTGATGGGATAGTGGCGAACATTACCTCAAGCAGGTATTTGGGTTTCAATGATGACGAGCTACCCGACGAGGGGCATATTCACAACCGGGCTTTGCACATCTCTGTAAAGTGCTTGGACCACATCCTCTCCCGAGTATTGGTGGATACGGGATCATCCTTGAATGTAATGCCTAAGACCACCCTTTTGAAGCTATCATGTGAAGGGACAGTGATGAAGCCAAGCGCTTTAGTGGTGAAAGCCTTTGACGGGTCAAGAAGGGCCGTCATAGGAGAAATTGACCTACCTGTTCAAATCGGGCCTCAAGTTTTCACCATCACCTTCCAGGTCATGGACATCAATCCAACCTACAGTTGTCTTCTAGGACGACCTTGGATTCACACCGCCGGAGCCATCACCTCCACTCTACACCAGAAACTCAAGTTCATTGTCGATGACAAAATGATCGTAGTTTCCGGCCAAGAAGATATGATGGTAAGCCATCTTTCGTCCTTCCGTTACATAGAGACGGATGAAGAAGCTGTGGATATTCCCTTTCAATCTTTGGAAGTGGCAAATGTCGTGACCATGAGCTCAGAACACAAGAAGGAGGCAAGGACAGCCATGTCCTCATGGAGGGCCGTAAGAGAAGCTCTAGAAGAGAGTAACCTTAAAGGATGGGGCAAGCTGGTAGACATACCAGAAAAGAAGAACCGTTTCGGGCTAGGATATCAGCCATCGGCGGAAGCCTCGTCGAAGCCTCGTCAGCAAGGGATCCCTCCCATTCTGGAGACATTTTACAGCGCGGTTTTAGCTATGAAGACCAAGTGGCTCTGCTAGAAGACACGGATGAAGAAGTGCCCGACCTGGTGTACCGCTGTGCTTCGGATGAGATCTTGAACAACTGGAGGGCCATCGAAATTCCCGAAATCATTTCCATGTTCAAGTAATTTATCATGTTTGTTTTTGTTTTTGAAAAAAAAATCATTTTGCTCTGCCCAAGGCAAATGATTAGTTGTGTGGGGCCCCCATGTTTTTCAAGTTATTTCAATCATCAATAAAATTGCATTTTATGTTCAATTGAGTTCATTTCTTTCTTTTGTTCTTTAATAGCAATATTTTAAAAAAAATTTTCTGCAAAACCTAAAATAAAATCATACTCATGCAGATCCACAAATCCACCCACCGAAAATAACACTGCTATAATCCCTTACGACTTCGATTTCCCGATTAACCAAACGGAAGACGATGAAGAGGACGATTATGAACTTCCTGAAGAATTGTCCAGAGCTTGGGGATCAAGAGGATAGGGTAATACAACCTCACCAGGAGCCAGTTGAAATGATCAACTTAGGGACCGAAGAGGACAAGAAAGAGGTCAAAGTGGGAGCCTCCCTGCAAGAAGACGTGAAGGAAAAGCTGATTAAGCTACTACAAGAGTATGTAGATGTGTTCGCTTGGTCGTATCAGGACATGCCAGGATTAGACCCCAACATAGTCGTGCATAGACTACCGCTCAAGCCAGAATGCCCACCAATAAAGCAAAAGTTGAGAAGAACCAGACCTGACATGGCTCTCAAGATTAGAGAGGAGGTCAAAAAGCAGTTCGATGCCGGCTTCTTAGCAGTGACCAAGTATCCACAATGGGTTGCCAACATTGTGCCAGTCCCAAAGAAGGATGGCAAAGTCAGAATGTGTGTGGACTACCGGGACTTGAATAGAGCAAGCCCAAAGGATGATTTCCCACTACCTCATATTGATATATTGGTAGACAACACCGCCCAATTCTCAGTCTTCTCTTTCATGGACGGTTTCTCGGGATACAACCAAATTAAAATGGCTCCAGAGGACATGGAGAAAACCACATTCATCACCCCATGGGGAACTTTCTGCTACAAGGTAATGCCCTTCGGATTGACAAATGCCGGGGCAACATATCAAAGAGCAATGGTGACTCTTTTCCATGACATGATTCATAAGGAAATAGAGGTTTATGTCGATGATATGATTGCCAAATCCCAGACGGAGGAGGATCATCTGCTCCATTTGCAAAAGTTGTTCGAGCGCCTGAGAAAATTCAAGCTACGCCTAAATCCTAACAAGTGCACATTTGGTGTTAGGTCCGGTAAGTTATTGGGTTTCATAGTCAGCCAAAAGGGAATTGAAGTGGATCCTGACAAGGTAAAAGCCATACAAGATATGCCAGCGCCAAATACCGAGAAGGAGGTTCGTGGATTCTTAGGAAGATTGAACTACATTGCTAGATTCATCTCACACATGACGCCACTTGTGAACCAATTTTCAAATTGCTAAGGAAAAATCAAACTGTTCAGTGGAATGAGGACTGCCAAGAGGCGTTTGACAAGATCAAACAATACCTGCAAGAACCACCGATTTTGATACCTCCAGTTCCTGGTAGACCCCTCATCTTATACTTAACAGTGCTTGATGGATCAATGGGTTGTGTGCTAGGACAACAGGATGAAACGGGAAGAAAAGAGCACGCCATCTACTATCTAAGCAAGAAGTTCACCGATTGTGAATCAAGGTATACCTCGCTTGAAAAGACTTGTTGCGCCTTAGCATGGGCTGCCCGACGCTTAAGACAGTACATGTTGACTCACACCACTTGGTTGATATCAAAGATGGATCCCATCAAATACATCTTCGAAAAGCCCGCCCTCACGGGAAAGATAGCCCGTTGGCAAATGCTGCTATCCGAGTATGACATCCAGTATGTTACTCAAAAGGCTATAAAAGGGAGTGTTTTATCCGAGCACCTTGCTCACCAACCATTGGAGGACTATCAACCCATACAATTTGACTTCCCCGATGAAGACGTTGTAGCCTTGAATGACGAAAAGATCATAAGTGATGATGAAGGGCCTGAACCAGGAGCTCGATGGAAGCTCGCTTTCGATGGTGCCTCAAATGCCATGGGGCACGGGATCGGGGCAGTCCTAATATCACCAAGAAATGGGTATCAACCCTTCACAGCAAGGTTATGCTTTGACTGCAC
>JABJWA020000053.1:0-61427 GCA_020352615.2 Yoshiicerus persimilis
AGGAGTTAACTGGTTCTGATTACACTGGTTCTGAACCAACAGGTTCTGAACTAATAGGGACAGATTCAGAACAGAAACTTAAGCACAATTAAAACAGTTATGCAGCAGAATTAAAAGTGCAGGAAATAAAAAGAACACACAGGTTTGTTAACCCAGTTCGGAGTAAACACCTCCTACTCTGGGGGATACCAATCCAGGAAGGAAATCCACTATTGGAATTAACCTTAAGACTCAGACACTGACCCCCAGTTCCTATCCTAAGCAATCAACTTCCACCTAGTCAGACTTCTACCCACGCATGAGTATTAGAATCCACTAACTTCCTATTCAAGCAACAGCCCAGTCACTTGAACAAACCTGAACTAAACCCAGTTCTTAAACAAATACCCAGTTTTTGAAGAACACACTTCAATACAAGACCTGCACTCGTTCCTTACAAGCTTTGAGTGATTACAACTCAATAACATCTAAACCAACTCAACAGAGTGGTGCACAAACAAAGCTAAAAAAGCTTACACAACCTAAGACTCAATTCTCTGAATATTACTCTCTGTTTTTCGTACTCTTGAATAGCAGCAGCAGTCTCCTTATATAGCCTTCACGTCAGCAGCATAAATCTCAATCCAATCTTCTGAATATGATTTTGTTACTGAATTTATGAATAGGCTAAAATAAACCTGGAATGTATCTTTGAAAGATTACATCAGAAAAATACGTGTTTTCATAAAACTGAACCAAATCTTCATTAAATCTTCTCCAAATCAAACAGCATTCTAGAAGCAATATGCGAAGATAATTCCTTGTTAAATCTCGCCAAGATTCGCGCAAGAATAACTGGAAAATATGCAGCTTCTGATGAAGTCAACCAAAGTCAACGCGGGCTTCAGACTCACATTTCAGCTTCTGAAGTGCTACAGTGCGTCTGAAGAATTTTCTGCTTCTGAAGGCAATTTTCAGCTTCTGAACAGCTTCAAAATGAAAAACTTGCAACTGAAGATTTGTTCTAGACATGGAGATGCTTCTATTCAACACATTGGATTTGCCAAAAATGCAGCCAACACCAAAATACTCAACAATCTCCCCCTTTGGCAAATTTTTGGCTAAAACCAATGTTCACACATCACAAGCTCTTCAATCTCCCATAAGACTATCTCAGCAATGAAGAACTCCACAAAAATATAACATAGCAAACAGATTAGGCAGCGGATTCAAGCTATGTTAAACATTAAAAACCAATCAGTTTCAGCTTCTGAACACTGATACACACATGCAGCTTCTGAACACTTGAAGCACACATAACACAATTACTGATCACTCCTGATCATCACAAACACTCCTGAAGCTTCACAAACACATAACAACTAATCAGCTTCATACTCTCCCCTGCAACTCAGCTTCTCATAAAAAACCACAAAAACTCCCCCTTAATTCTGAACTGCAGTAACTTGTGAAACAAGTAACATCTGAAACTGAACACTTCAGGAATACACCAACACTCAGGAATATAATAACCTTGTACTCCCCCTGAGACACACATTCCCCTTTAATCACAACTGCACAGCTCATGTTGCATTGAGTCTGAACTCTGAGTAAAACTGTCAGCTTCTGAACCTGAACAAATGATAACTTCTGACACAACACAACAACTCCAGTCGAACTCAGGTTTTTCTCCCCCTTTTTTAGCCATAAAATTATGACAAAGCATAGGTTTCATACAGGGATTAAAAACCAAACAGCAACTGCACAAAAATCTCCAAAAATAATCCCATTTTCAGACTCAGCCACATGTTCAGGAACCTCTCAGCCTTAGCAAAACTGGCAGGTACTCTTTCTTCCTCACATCCAGCTTGCTGTAATTGCTATAATCCTTGTACAGGCAAACATTTTGAAGAATTCCAAACAGACTTATTCCTCTCATCAATCTTCTTCTGAAGTCTATCATTTTCTTCTGCACAGAGAGTATAATGGCAGTAAATTCATCAGATTCACTATCATCCAGTTTCTTTCTATCCAGGTTCAACAACCTTGACTTTGGGTTGCACAGACTTGATATTCTTCAAACTTTCATGTGTAAATGCTCAACATCTGATGGATTGTTGTCTTTTTCTTCAGACTTTCCACAGATAACAATTATCTTCTGATCTGCAGCCCCTCATCTGAACATTACCCTCTTGATCAGTCACCAAACATTCTTTCTTAGTGAAATTTACCTTCAGATCTTGATCACACAATTGACTGATGCTGATCAGGTTTGAAGTTAGCCCTTTAACTAAGTACACATCCTTCAATTTTGGTAAACCATCACAGACCAAGTCACCAATTCCCAGAATTTCTCCCTTTGCACCACCACCAAAGTCACATACATTTTCTGGTGTAAGGTCTTATATTTTCCAGGAATTTACTAACCCCAGTCATATGTCTAGAACAGCCACTGTCAAAGTACCATTTCTTCTTAGATGAGCTTTCTGAGAAGTATTAGCCATTAGACCAACATTCTGAGCTTTAGGCTTCCACACCTTCTGAACATTGTTCCTGGTTGCAGCTGGTTGCACTCTTCTGTGATTAAAGTGCTCAGGATAACCATAAAGCTTGAAACAAAATGGTTTGATATGCCCCTTCTTACCACAGTGATGACAAACCAAGTATTTCTTCTTTTGTTTCTGACAAATTTCTGGGATTGCTTCTGAGGCTGCTTCTTAGCTTTCTTCTGAGATTGCATCTGAGGTCTCATCTTTGATGTCCCAATCATAGAATCATAAGATTCAGAAGCAGGTACAAATTGCTAACAGGATTCTTCTTCTTGAGGTTCAGACTCTGATCATCAAAACCTAACCCAGTTTTTCCTTGCTTCTGAACATCCAGAATCTCCTCCAACTTATCAGTAGCAGAGTTCATCATCCTAACTTGCTTCTTCATCTGATCAAGTTGGGAATTCAGTTGGTTCACTTCTTCTTTTAATCAGAGTTCTGTACCAAAAGTTCACCTTTTTCAGCCTCCAGTTGACAAATGGTCTTCTTCTGATCCACTACTTGCTTGCAAACTTCTAAACTTCTGATGTATAGATTCTGTAATGTTCAGCCAGTTCATCATATGAGAGTTTTTGCAACTTCAGACACAGATGAGGCTTCAGACTCTGAGTCAGACTCAGAAAAGGTCTCAGACTCTGAAAATGCATCAGACTTTGAACTAGCTCTGAGTTCTGTTTAACCTTACCATCAGGCCTGTATCACCCTTAGCAGATTCATCTCTCAGCATCTTCTTCAGAATCATCATCAGACCATGAAACAGCTAGGCTCTTCTCTTCTGCTTCTTGAGAAAAGTGGGACATTCTGTCTTGATATGTCCAAAGCCCTCACACTCAAAGCACTGAACACCTTGTGATTGTTTACTATTTTCTTCAGTCTTGGCCCTTTTTTAAATCATTATGAGGCTTGCTATTGTTGAACCTGATGTTCTGACCCTTGGATTTGGACTTTCTATCAACAAGCTTCAGAATCTTATCAAACTGTCTCCCCAGCACCCCAAGTGCTTCTGATAAATCATTATCATCCTCATCTGGTTCTTGTTGATCATCAGCTTTAGAGTTTACAGCAAGAGCTATTCCTTTCCCTTTCTTCTCAGGCTGTTTGCAAAAAGCACTTTCAAAATTCAAAAGGATCCAATCAGCTCCTCAACCTTCATAGTGGTAATATCATGAGCTTCTTCAATTGCTGTAACCTTCATATCAAACCTTCTGGGCAGGGACCTGAGGATTTTTCTGACTAATTTCTCATCTGTCATCTTTTCCCCAAGAGAATCAAAGGAATTGGCCATGTCCAGCACATTCATGTAGAAATCCTGAATAGATTCATCTTCCATCATCTTCAGGTTCTCAAACTTGTTGTGAGTAGTTGAAGTCTGGATAGCTTAACCTTAGGGTTCCTTCATGAGTGGTTTTCAGAATTTCCCAAGCATCCTTTGCCACAGTACACTGCTTGATGAGTCTGAACATGTTCTGATCCACACCATTGAAAATTGCATTCAAGGCCTTTGAGTTCCCATGTGACAGGTCATCCTCAGCTTTGGTCCATTCTCCTTCAGGCTTCAAAACTGCAGTTTTATTACCATCTTTGTCTATAACCACAGGATGATCCCAGCCTTTGATCACAGCCTTCCAAGTTCTGCTGTCAATGGATTTCAGGAATGCACACATCCTTGATTTCCAGTACTCATAATTGGTGCCATCAAGTAGGGGTGGTCTGTTGACAGGGCCTCCTTCTCTCTCCATAAAGCCAGACATTAATAACTCTGGATCTCACCCAAAATACAGGCAGGGTGCCTGCTCTGATGCCAATTGAAATTTCTGGCTTAGCAACTGGTAGGAGTTAACTGGTCTGATTACACTGGTTCTGACCAACAGGTTCTGACTAATAGGCAGATTCAGAACAGAAACTTAGCACAATTAAAAACAGTTATGCAGCAGAATTAAAAGTGCAGGAAATAAAAAGAACACACAGGTTTGTTAACCCAGTTCGGAGTAAACACCTCCTACTCTGGGGGATACCAATCCAGGAAGGAAATCCACTATTGGAATTAATCCTTAAGACTCAGACACTGACACCCAGTTCCTATCCTAAGCAATCAACTTCCACCTAGTCAGACTTCTACCCACGCATGAGTATTAGAATCCACTAACTTCCTATTCAAGCAACAGCCCAGTTACTTGAACAACCCTTGAACTAAACCAGTTCTTAACACAAAACCCAGTTTTTGAAGAACACACTTCAATACATGACCTTCACTCTTGCTTAAAGGCTTTGAATGAATTACAACTCAATAAAACCTAAACCAACTCAACATATGAGTGGTGCACAAACAAAGCTAAAAAGCTTACACAACACTAAGACTCAATTTCTGAATATTAACTCTGTTTTTTCGTCATCTTGAATAGCAGCACAGCTCTCCTTATATAGCCTTCAGTCAGCAGCATAAATCTCAATCCAATCTTCTAATATGATTTGTTACTGAATTATGAATGGCTGAAACAAATAAACTGGAATGTATCTTTCAAAGATTACATCAGAAAAATACGAGTTTTCATAAAACTGAACCAAATCTTCATTAAGATCTTCTCCAAATCAAACAGCATTCTAGAAGCAATATGCGAAGATAATTCCTTGTTAAATCTCGCCAAGATTCGCGCAAGAATAACTTGAAAATATGCAGCTTCTGATGAGTCAACCAAAGTCAACGCTGAGCTTCAGACTCACATTTCAGCTTCTGAAGTGCTACAGTGCTTCTGAAGAACTTTCTGCTTCTGAAGCAATTTTCAGCTTCTGAACAGCTTCAAATGAAAAACTTGCAACTGAAGATTTGTTCTAGACATGGAGATGCTTCTATTCAACACATTGGATTTGCCAAAATATGCAGCCAACACCAAAATACTCAACCACAATATTTCCTGAACAAGATGGTATATTTGTTTCTTTTGAATGATTGAATGGATCAGTTTTGAAACCAATACCTTCTCCTCTGTTTCTGGCTAATATTATAAATCATAGAAGCAATCTTACTTCTGTTGATTCCAGTTAAGATAAAATCCTGAAGAGCAATTTCTTGTTCACTTGGAACTTCATCAGGTTTCTTATGAACCATTTCTCTGAGTTCTCTAACTCTTCATCAATCTCATTGATGTGATTCTGAAGTTGGAGATTCTCATCAGTCAGCAAGTTATGTTTCTTTTTCAAAGATTTTAATTGACTTAACTTGCTTCTGAGGTGGTTCATAAGATCTTTAACTGTATCAACAAGATCAGAACGAGTAAGTTCAGAATATACCTCATCTTCTTCTTCAGAGTCTGATCCTGACTCTTCATCAGAAGATGTTGTAGCAATCAGAGCTAGATTTGCTTCTTCTTCATCTTCATTTCTCAGACTCAGATTCATTGTCAAGCTCTTCCCATGTAGCCATAAGACTTTTCTTGAATCTGTCTTTGAAGTTGCTTGATTTTGAGTTGGTCTTCTGGATTTCTCCTTTGATTTGTCCTTTTGTAGCTCAGGACAATCAGCTATGAAATGACCAGTCTTCTTGCAGTTGTAGCAACCTTTCTGTTCTTCCTTCTTGGAACCAGATCCTTTGAAGTTGCTGCTCCTGTTAGAGAACTTCTTTTGTCTTTTCATCAAGTACTGAATTCTTTTAGAAAGCATTTCTAGCTCCTCAGCTTCTGAATCCTCTTCAGAATTTCCCTCAGGAGATTCTTCATCAGATTCTGATAGCTTTTAGGGCTTTTGATGACTTTCCTTTGGATTTAAGTGCTATAGACTCAGATTTTCTAACAGGTTCATCTTCATTGAGTCCTAGTTCATGCACTTTGAGAGAGCTTATAAGATCTTCAATACTTAGAGTATTTAGATCTTTAGCTTCCTCAATAGCAGTCACTTTAGGTCTCCATTTAGATGGCAGACTTCTGAGGATCTTGTTCACATGATCAGCAGTAGTAGTAGCTTTTCTTCAGAATCTGAAGTCCAGAAACCAGAGTCTGAAATCTTGAGAACATAGTCTCAATATTTTCATCCTCCTTCATTCTGAACAGCTCATACTGCTGAACCAGAAGATTTGCTTTTGCTTCTCTAACCTTCTTGTTTCCTTCATAGTTAGAGCAGAGAGAGGTGAAGATGGCTTTTGCTGTTGATTTATCACTCAGCTTCAAGTATTCATTGTGAGGTAGAGAATCCACAATGATACCTCTTACATTGTGATGCTTTTTGTAGATCTTTCTTTCAGCATCAGTAAGGCCTCTTCTGTTAATAGCTACTCCTTCTTCATCAACTGGTATAGTTATACCATCTTCTATGATAGTCCCATAAGGAGTCATCAATTCCAATGATGTGACTGTACATCTTGCTTTTCCACCATGAAAATTTCTCAGGATCACCAGTAAACATAGGAGGTTTATGGTGTGAGTGAGATTCCTTGTCATCTGTCCATAGTCACCACCACCACTTCTGGATGTGGATTCACCAGATACACCAGAAGACATGTTTTTCTCAGGATCTATACTGACTCACTGTTAGGTGATTGAATATCAGAACCGGAGCTCTGATACCAACTGAAGGTGAGAAAAACACAAGAAGGGGGGTTGAATTGTGTTGGCTTTTTCTTTTCTTTCTCAAAACTATGTTAGTTCAGAATAGATTGTTGATCAGATTCTGAATACTATTTTCAGAGTTGTTTGCAGCGGATAAAGCTCATTGTGAGGTAGAGAATCCACAATGACTACCTCGTTCTTTTGTGATTGCTTGTCCTGTAGAATCTTTCTTTTCATCATATAGTTAAGACTTCTTCTGTTAACAACTACTTCCTTCTTCATCGAACGGGTATAGTTATACGGCATCTTCAATGATGTCCCATATACTATCATCTAGTTACCAATGATATGACTATACATTTTGCTTTTCCACCATGACAATTTTCTCAGAATCACCATAACATATGAAGTTTTATGGTTTGAGTGAGATGCGTGTCATAGTCCCACCACCACCACTCTGGATTGTATTCACCAGAGACACCAGAAGGCATGTTTTTCTCAGGATGCATTACTGACGCTCCCTGTTAAGTGCTTGATAATCAGAACCGGGGCTCTGATACCACTAAAGGTGAGAAAAACACAAGAAGGGGGGTTGAATTGGTTGGCTTTCTTCTGTTTCTTTCTCCAAACTTAATGGACAGTTTCAGAATCTGTATTGATCAGATTCTGATGCTCTGTTTCAGAGTATAATGCAGCGGATGGAAAGTAAATAGAGAGAGAGAGAGAGAGAGAGACAAGCAATATCACTGGTTCCTTCCACAACCCGAAAGTAGTCCAGTCCCCGGTTTAGTCACTATAATCACAAAGATTACAATTTGCCCAAGCTAGAGCCTTCCTTGCTAACACACAGTAGAGACTTCCTTGCTCAACACAAGTAGAGACTTCCTTGCCCACCTAAGTAGACTTTCTATCAAACAGGAATTACAGAGAATTGTTTGAGTTGAACACTTGATATACTATCAGTGGTGTTCACAAAATACAACACAGATTCAGACTCTATACTTAAGAACATTCTAAGATACGGTTGTAGAAGTTCTAAGTTATTGGAGACTTTCGAATGGCAGTTGTGTTTCCAAAAAAGAGTCGTTCAGAGTCTGACAAGTTCTTCTTCAATATCTTCAGATCTTTATAGAGGAAGAAAGAGCTGTTGAGAAGATGCCAGGTCATCACATAGAGTCGTTGTAATTGAAGCTACATCCAACATTAATTCTTCCATGTTCTGTGTGCGCAACAGAAAACAGAGGAATACGTTTGAATTGTTTCCTTAAAACACTGGTGCGTGTTTCGTCCAAGGAGACAAAGGTTGCAGAGAGCTGTTCTGACTGTACAGTACTTTACTGTTGACAGTGACAGTTGTTGACTTCTGCTTTTCCTTAAAACTCAGACGCAGTTCTTCAGAAGCTGGTCTTCAGACATCTGTTCATCAGACGCACTGTTCATCAGACGCACTTCTTCAGAAGCTGGTCTTCAGACGCACTGTTCATCAGACGCACTTCTTCAGAAGCTGGTCTTCAGACCTCAGCACTGTTCATCAGACGCTGTCAGACGCTGTCTTCAGAAGCTGGTCTTCAGACTGCAACACAAGCTTCAATATTTTCCTTTTGCTCTTAACTTGATCTTTCAGAACCACCATTAGATACAACAATTAAATATATGGTCCTGCACACTTAGAACAAGTATTAGCATATCCAATTTTCTTTTTAACACTTTGTTATCATCAAAACTCAAAAGGGACTTGTTCATACATTTTGTTCCAACATGCTTGTGGTATCTTTCTGACCACGGCCCTGTGCAGCAAAGCAAAACTGTACCTTCATGCAAAGGCTAGCCTGTAGTGGGGACAGGCAGTGTACAGGTGTGGCATTGGGCTCCCCCCCCCCCGCCCCCCCCGCCCAAATTATCCAGGAGGGGTACCATACTCTCGATGATGTCAAGCACATTTTTTTCCATAAGGCAAAGCCAGTCATGGATCTGATGGAAGCCCAATATCTCTTGCTGAATGCTGAAGGTGTTAGCCAAAAGATGGCTTCTTTTCTATAGATGAGGTCCTTCCCACTTTCACGAAACCTTTTTCGAACTACCAGTCTCGTCTGGTTTCTTACCCAGCCTTCGCTTCTTAAAAGACGGAAAGACTTTTTTAGTTTACTTGTTTGTAGTTTTTAGTTTTAAGAAGCCATCTTCTTTTTGAAGAATGTATGTCGAAATGGGGCTTATAATGGATCCTTATTATATTTTTCGACATTTATGTATAGCTTGGCCCATTAGTTGGCCTTTTGCTTCTAAATTAATCACATGCCATTTCGCGTTTCATCACCAATTACCTTGAAATATTTTAGATCTCTTGCCTTGTTTGGTTTTATATTTTCAATCAAGTACTTCTCCAATTTATGCAAAATATTCGACTGCTAGGAAACCAATTTCTCCATCCTATAAGCATCATTTAAACCATACCTATAAAAGAGTTGGGAAAAATCTAACACTCTGGAATCTCGACTAGAATCCTCTTATCTTTCACTTAGTGTTGTTCATGGAAAATGTGTTAGCACGACAAATATGCCCACTTGATGAAATATTTCGGACAACATACTTTTACTTCGACAAAATTGCCTATTGGCAAACAAAATTGCCAAGTCGTTCAAATTGCTGTCGAACTTACTCTTGGGATTATTGTTAACTTCCTGCAACACAGGCTTATATATTCTTTAAATATTTGCCATATTTATGCGAAATATTCGACCATCGGAAGCTTTAACTCTTCTATCTCATATGCACCATTTGAAAAAAACTTGCAAAAATCTTAAATGGACCCTTTCCGCAATTTGGGTGACCAGTTGGCCTAAAAACTCTATTTTAGTTTATCTATAGGGAGAAAAGCACCTTTACAAACTAGAATCTCCCAAGAGAGAAAGATTTAGACTTAACATTTTTATTATAAGATTTTGGCAACATGTTCCGTTTGTCGTGATAAAAGAATTTGCAATGCAGTCACACAATCTTTCTCATTCTTAAATCAACGAACGCATCCAACATCATATTCCAATAATGATCGTGTGGGATTTCCATCTGTCTTTTAATCCCAGTGAATCTGCCCTTTGCCAGACAAATTTCGACTGGTAGGAAGGAAAATCGACATGTAAAGGCAGCGGAAGTTTAAAAAATTCTTGATTTCCCTTTCCTTCAAAAAAATCGAAAAAACAAGATCATTACGAATATCACATGAATCAGTGATAGAATTGTTACCTCTTGTAGTGCAGAAACAATTTCGTTGATCACAGCTGAGCAAGCAAGCGAAGCCTCTACTCGTCCACACGAACGGCTTCCTCTGGTTCCCGGTGCTAGCCAAGCGATCAGAGGTTAGGGAGAGAAGTGGGGTTTCGTTTTGCCTTTAGGGTTACACGAAAATTGCACTGCTGATTTCAGCACTAGAGCTTCTATTTATAGAGCTCCTTGCTGCACAAAATCAGCCACATGTTGAGCTTCCATAAGCCCATTAACCCATCAGCTTCCGCTAACTAATTAGCGTCAATTGCTAAACGCACCCCATCATATAAGTATTACTTATATTTCTCCTTTTTACCGTTCTATTGTGTGTGACCCTATAGGTTCTTGTAACGTTGGCAATAATATTAAATCCTATATTTAATATTATAAACAGTGAGCGGTATCTAGCAACACATCACTGCTACCCAAGTGACAAGAATGTCAAGTGATCTGACGAAACCTTTCCATGATAATATCTATGTGTACGATTACTCCTTTGTCCTAATATCTTTATTGAACACAAGGCATAGATTGCGTCACCCTTGTTTAGCTCAATATTTATATTTCTTGATCCCGAAATATACTGAACAACGAATAAGTCCAATATCTCATATTGACTTAATTCGGCATGGCCATGCATTTTTCCAGTCATATTTCATCAAGAGGCCTAAAGATATATCTCCTGTTATGAAGGAGGGACAAATCCCATCTAGGACACTCATGTCCCTCAGCATGATTCGTCGAGTGCCCATTAACCAACGTTATAGTTATCTTGTTACAGATAACGTTTGAATGGCAATAAAACACTTGAGTCCACATCTAGGGATCACAGTGGTTTCAGGTCTAAGAGTGATATACACTATTATCATTATGAGAATAACTTATGACGATTTCATAACATACTATGTAGTATTCTCACGATGGGTCAATCCAGTATAAATATTACTCCTAATACTCATACCTATGTATAGACTTAATATCTCATATTCATGACCCATGAGATATGGTCATCAGTCTACATACATAATAGTCTCCACGCTTTATTATTATCCCAATTCATATTAAAGCTTGACTACGGATACTTTAAGAATAGTGTTCTTTCTGTTGATGTAATCTCATGATTAAGTCACACTTAATATTCCATCACATGAACCAACTATTCTAGGGACTTTATTTATCTTATAACAAGTGTAATAAAGAACGCCATATTTTATTTAATAATAAAAGTCATGATACATATGAAAAGTTTAACATAAACTATTGGCCTCTAGGGCTTACACCAACAATCTCCCACTAGCACTAGAGCCAATCAGGCATAGACCTAATACCCATAGATCTAGTATGACCATCATGCTTCTGCTGAGTTAGAGCTTTAGTCAGTGGATCAGCACCATTGTCTGATGTTGGTACTCTGCATATTTTCACATCTCCTCTATCGATGATTTCTCCGAATGAGATGATAGCGCCTAAGTATGTGTTTGGATCTTTGGTGAGATCTAGGTTCTTTAGCTTGTGCGATTGCTCCATTGTTATCACATAATAATTCAATGGGATCCACAATGCTTGGAACTATACCAAGATCAGAGATGAATTTCTTGATCCAAACAGCCTCTTTTGCGGCATTAGATGCAGCAATATACTCGGCCTCGGTTGTAGAATCAGCGACTGTTTCCTGCTTTGAACTTTTCCAGCTCACAGCACCGCCATTTAAGCAAAACACGTATCCAGATTGCGATTTGAAATCATCATGATCTGTCTGAAAACTAGCATCTGTGTAACCAATTACAGAGAGCTCTTCTTGACCTCCATAGATCAAGAAAGTATCCTTAGTTCTTCTCAAGTACTTAAGGATGTTCTTGACAGCAACCCAATGACTGTTACCTGGATTAGACTGGTATCTGCTCGTAGCACTTAAAGCATACGAGACATCTGGTCGAGTACATAACATAGCATACATGATAGATCCAATTGCGATGCATATGGAACATTGATCATTCGATCCCTTTCTTCATCAGTTGAAGGGATTGTGCCTTTGACAAACTTATACCTGATGACATAGGTATGAGTCCTTTCTTGGACTCATACATATTGAAACGTCTCAAGACTTTGTCTATGTATGTACCCTGACTTAAGCCAAGCAATCTTTGTGATCTATCTCTATAGATCCTGATTCCTAATATGTAGGAAGCTTCACCTAAGTCTTTCATAGAAAAGCATTTCCCTAACCAAGATTTAATTTCTTGTAGTGTAGGGATGTCATTTCCGATAAGCAATATGTCATCCACATATAATACCAGAAATGAGACTATGCTCCCACTAACCTTCTTGTAAACACAAGGTTCATCTTCATTTTTAATGAATCCATACTGTTGTACAGTTTCATCAAAACGAAGATTCCAACTTCTGGAAGCTTGCTTCAATCCATAGATTGATCGCTGCAATTTGCATACCTTTTGATGTTATTAGGAATGCCAAATCCTTCAGGTTGTGTCATGTACACATCCTCAAGGAGATTTCCATTAAGGAAAGCAGTCTTGACATCCATCTGCCAGATTTCATAATCATGGTATGCAGCGATAGCAAGTAAGATCCGAATGGATTTAATCATTGCCACTGGTGAAAAGGTTTCATCATAGTCTACACCATGAATTTGTTTGAAGCCTTTAGCAACCAATCGTGCTTTGTAGGTGTTTACCTTTCCGTCCATGTCAGTTTTCTTTTTGAAAACCCACTTGCATCCTATAGGATTAATTCCTTTAGGTGCTTCAACCAAGTTCCAAACTTGATTTGTGTACATGGAATCCATTTCAGATTTCATGGCTTCAAGCCACTTCTCAGATTCAGGACCAGTAATGGCCTCTTGATAAGTCATAGGCTCATCTTGATCCATGAGCAATACGTCACATTCTTCTGATATGAGATACCCATATCTCTCAGGTTCTTGACGTATCCTATTTGACCTACGTGGTTCTTGTGTTATTGGAGTAGGATTTTCTGTCACAACAGTTTGTGTATCCTGCTCTTGTTCCTCCATTGGCGTACTACTTTGTGGGTCTTGAACTTCTTCAAGATCTACCTTTTTCCCACTAATTTCTTTGGAGACAAATTCCTTCTCAAGGAATACTCCATCTCTAGCGACAAACACTTTGCCCTCAGATGGTTTGTAAAAGTAGTATCCTTTAGTTTCTTTAGGATATCCCACAAAGAAACATTTGTCAGATCTTTGTTCAAGTTTAGTGGACATTAGTCGTTTCACATAAACTTCACAACCCCAAATCTTTAAATGTTTCACATTGGGTTTTCGACCACTCCATATCTCATATGGTGTCTTTTCTATCGCTTTGGATGGAACTTGGTTAAGTGTGTAAGCTGCAGTTAATAAGGCGTGTCCCCAAAAGGAGTTTGGAAGATCAGCATGACTCATCATAGATCGGACCATGTCTAACAAGGTTCGATTTCTCCTTTCGGAAACACCATTCCATTGTGGTGTTCCAGGAGGTGTGAGTTGGGATAAGATCCCACACTCTTTTAGATGATCGTCAAACTCTTGGCTCAAATATTCGCCACCTCGATCAGATCGAAGCATTTTGATTTTCTTGCCAAGTTGGTTTTCTACTTCATTTTGAAATTCTTTGAAGAAAGTAAATGATTCAGATTTATGTTTCATTAGATACACATATCCAAATCTACTAAAGTCATCAGTGAATGTAATGAAGTAATAAAAACCTCCTCTAGCAGGTGTGTTTAGTGGTCCACATACATCAGTATGTATGAGTCCCAAAAGATCACTAGACCTTTCACCTGTTCCGGTGAATGGGGTCTTTGTCATCTTTCCCAATAAACAAGATCGACATGTCTCATATGATTCTAAATCAAAAGAGTCCAAAATTCCATCTTTATGGAGTTTGGAAATGCGATTTTCGTTTATATGGCCTAAACGACAATGCCAAAGATAAGTTGGATTCAACTCATTAGGTTTTCATCCTTTTCGTATTTATGTTATAGATTGGCATATCAAGATCAAGAATATAAAGTCCATTACTCATAATGGCATTAGCATAGTGAATATTATTCAAATAATAGAACAACATTTGTCTTTTATTGTAAACGAAAAACCGGACTTGTCCAAACAAGAAACGGAAATAATATTCCTGCTAATTGCAGGTACAAAATAACAGTTCTCTAACTGTATTAAAAGACCACTAGGTAAAGTCAATTCATAAGTTCCAACAGCTAAAGCAGCAACCTTTGCGCCATTGCCAACTCGTAGATCGACCTCCCCTTTTGCCAATGTTCTACTCGTTCTCAGCCCCTGCACATCAGTACAAATATGAGAACCACATCCAGTATCTAATACCCATGATGTAGAAGTAGACATATTAATTTCTATAACAAAAATACCTGAAGAAGTGGAAGCAACCGTTCCATTCCTTTTGTCTTCCAGATATTTTGGGCAGTTGCGCTTCCAGTGCCCGGTCTTACCGCAGTAGAAGCACTTGCCCTCCTTAGCCACACCTCCAGTAGGCTTCAAAGCTTTGGTTGATGGCTTAGCAACTGCTTTGCCTTTGCCATTTCCCTTAGACTTTTTAGGCTTCTTGTTATGCTTTTTGACCTTTCCATTGTTAACCATCAAGATGGCCTTTCCCTTTCCCTTCATGTTCTTTTCAGCAGTTCTTAACATTGCTGCAAGCTGTGGAAGAGTTTTGTCCATGTCATTCATGAGGAAATTCATGACAAAGTGGCTAAAGCTTTCTGGCAACGATTGCAAGATAAGATCAATAGCAAGTTCCTGCTCAAGGGGTAACCCAATCGCGCGAGGTTCTCAACGTACCCAATCATCTTGAGTACATGAGGTCCTACAGGACTTCCTTCTGACAGCTTAGTTCCAAAAAGGGCCTTGGAGACATCATACCTTTCATGCCTAGCTTGCTCTTCATAAAGAGTCTTAAGGTGTTCGATCATATCGAACGCAGCCATGTTCTCGTGTTGCTTCTGAAGCTCAGAGGTCATAGTTGCAAGCATGATGCAAGCGACTTCCACGGCATCATTGACATGCTTACTATAAGCATCTCTCTCAGCCCTGGGAGCATTTGCAGCTGGTGCCTCTTCAGGAACAGGTTCATCAAGCACATACAGCTTTTTCTCATGTGTGAGGACAATCCTCAAGTTACGGTGCCAGTCTAAAAATTTGTTTCATTCAGCTTATCCTTATCAAGGATTGATCGCAAAATGTTGTTTGAAGTGTTATTTGCCATCTACAATTTAAAATATACAAAATAAGTATCATGAAAATAACATATTTAATTTGGCCTTTAATTAAATACGCTCCCACTATTTTATTCAAATCAAATGACCTTCAAACATTTAATTCGGAAAATCCCGTTGGAAGATTTTCTAGCGGGTTGAAATCCTTATTTCACCTTGTTTTGAGTCAGCTAGGGCTGATCACCCAAAACTCAGCTATTTAGGTAGGAACATTTCCAATTGTATCTCATACAACTTTCAAATCAATTGGGCGAGTAACTCTTACTCTAATCTATCGTATAGATATTTCCCAATTCTTGCTTCTAAATTTATTCTAATCATATTAAAATTAATTTAGTTAAGTTAAACCCAATAGAATAACAATCGGGTAAATGAAATTACCGCACCGCGACTTACAAACATAGAACATGTGCTTCGCTAAGGCAGAACCCACACATTCGATATAGTCTTGAAGGGTGTTATTCTTTTGGAAGCATTAAACTTAATATATCACTTTGAAGGATTTTATTTAGTTTGATCTCACCTCACCACGGCTTATATATCATATATTCGCACTCCAATCATTCAAGCATGCATAACAATTATACAAAATAAAAGTGACATGATTATGGCCTCCTAACGCTATGATTCTCTCAAGCCAATGAGAGAATCTAAACTAATCCTAGAAACGACCTTGCTTCTCCAAGCTAGACTTCCAGGGCTAATCCAACGTCAATGGTCCTATTACCTCCTTGTATTCTAATTACATTACATATAAAGAAACTCGTTTTACATACGAGGGATTGGATGAGAAGAGAATGTACATATAGAATTCAAGAGAGAGGCACGACACGCAGGCCGTATTTCAAAAATCCAAAATAAAAGAAATAATAAGACTAAGGCCATAATCATTCACACAACAACAATAAAACACCTTTTATTATTATTAACACCTCATAATTAAATAAATTAAATTAAAACTCGGCGATTGATCACACTACGCAGATTAGTCGGGGGTTCCGCTGCCCGGTCAGACGTTCACTTTGAATAAGCTGCCGTAAACGTCACGGTTTGCACGTGTCACCATTGTAGCAGAAGCAAACATTTGCTGCATGAACGCGTTCTCAAACTCAGATCGAGCACCTTTTCTAACCTATCATACGGCACAACACTTGCGGCGTTATGAATCCTGCAACAATATGATCACACAAATCAAGTACTCTGATTGTTTATCCAATATGAAGATCGAACTTAGAATGCTTCACCTGATACGGTTCCGAAGCTCAGTTACAATCATCCAATATGAACAAATATCATCTGACTTAATTAGTGAACGATCATCACGATATATCATATATACTTTGTTACACAGAATTTATCAATCATATTTCTGTCGATATGGATAATCGATATATTGATGCTTCACCAGAAAACGTTTCCGAAGCTTCAAACAAATCGAAAGCCATGCACAGAAAAGTGATATGATTTAATATGCGTATGTGATCGAGCAAACATCTTCGTCGATATGGATATCGTAATTGATGCTTCACCAGATACGGTTCCGAAGCTTCAAACAAACCGAAAATCCATGCACGGAAACGTGAAGCCTGCCAATTTAATTCGTCTTTATTATTTAATTGTATTCGATATGTTTAATCGATTAAAACATAAAGCAGTAAACAAAACAATCCGATTCATGGTTCGTAATTGGCTCTGATACCACTTGAAGGAAAATCGACATATAAAGTGCAGCGGAAGTTTAAAAATTTTGATTTCCTTTCCTTGGATCATTACGAATATCACATGAATCAGTGATAGAATTGTTACCTCTTGTAGTGCAGAAACTGTTTCTTTGATCACAGCTGAGCAAGTAAGCGAAGCCTCTACTCGTCCACACGAACGGCTTCCTCTGGTTCCCGGTGCTAGCCAAGCGATCAGAGGTTAGGGAGAGAAGTGGGGATTCGTTTTGCCTTTAGGGTTACACGAAAAAGCACTAGCTGATTTCAGCACTAGAGCTTCTATTTATAGAACTCCTTGCTGCACAAAATCAGCTTGAGCTTCAAAAGCCCATTAGCCCATCAGCTTCCGCTAACTAATTAGCGCCTATTGCTAACGTACCCCATCATATAAGTACTACTTATATTTCTCCTTTTTACCGTTCTATTGTGTGTGACCCTATAGGTTCTTGTAACGTTGGCAATAATATTAAATCCCATATTTAATATTATAAACAGTGAGCGGTATCTAGCAACACATCACTGCTACCCAAGTGACAAGAATGTCAAGTGATCTGACGAAACCTTTCCATGATAATATCTATGTGTACGATTACTCCTTTGTCCTAATATCTTTATTGAACACAAGGCATAGATTACGTCACCCTTGTTTAGCTCAATATTTATATTTCTTGATCCCGAAATATACTGAACAACGAATAAGTCCAATATCTCATATTGACTTAATTCGGCATGGCCATGCATTTTTCCAGTCATATTTCATCAAGAGGCCTAAAGATATATCTCCTGTTATGAGGAGGGACAAATCCCATCTAGGACACTCATGTCCCTCAGCATGATTCGTCGAGTGCCCATTAACCAACGTTATAGTCATCTTGTTACAGACAACGTTTGAATGGCAATAAAACACTTGAGTCCACATCTAGGGATCATAGTGGTTTCAGGTCTAAGAGTGATATACACTATTATCATTGTGAGAATAACTTATGACGATTTCATAACATACTATGTAGTATTCTCACGATGGGTCAATCCAGTATAAATATTACTCCTAATACTCATACCTATGTATAGACTTAATATCTCATATTCATGACCCATGAGATGTGGTCATCAGTCTACATACATAATAGTCTCCACGCTTTATTATTATCCCAATTCATATTAAAGCTTGACTACGGATACATTTAAGAATAGTGTTCTTTCGTTGATGTAATCTCATGATTAAGTCACACTTAATATTCCATCACATGAACCAACTATTCTAGGGACTTTATTTATCTTATAACAAGTGTAATAAAGAACGCCATATTTTATTCAATAATAAAAGTCATGATACATATAAAAGTTTAACATAAACTATTGGCCTCTAGGGCTTTTATACCAACAGAGGAGGTGGTAGATTCAGATGAGCTGGAGGGAAGAATGGGAGATGTGAGGTGAGGTGAGTGACAAACTGGAGTAAATAAGGCTTGTTTTGGCAGAGGAAAAGAATGCACCAGTGAGAGGAGCTGAGATATGGGTTTAGGGTAGTGAATCTAAAGTGGTGGTTGGAAAAACGTTTTTAAACATGCAGTTAGAGAATGATATGGTGTAGTGGTTTGTGGAAGGAATGGAGGTTCCGACATTGGAATACCTAACGAATAAGTGTTAGAGGAGTTGAAAAACTGCTTGGTGGAATTTTTAATCTTCCCTACAGAACAAAAAAGTACTACACATCAATATTCATCGAGGGTTGGCAAGGAATTAAGGTGTATGATATGGGTGTTAACATGGTTCTCTTATGTAGTGAGGTTGCGCGGTAGATAGAAGAAGCTAAAAGGCAATGAAGGAGTGGTGGGAGATGATGTTAATGGGATCAAACACTGGTCGCCGCAACTGGTGGAAAACAATCAAATGGTATGGATCCAACTAAGGGGTATCCCTTTACATGTTTCAAAGGAGAAATTTTTTAAAGACGATATGTGTTTTTTTGGGGAGTTTATTGACTTTGATGAGACATATTGGGGAGAAAGAGGTTTGATGGGTCTAAAGAATTGATTTCCACACTTATAATAAGAATCATTTATGAGTGGGTGAAAATCAAGGTCATGGGAGTTGTGTTTAAGATTGGGTGGGAGAAGATTCAAAGGATGGGTTGGCTTGTGGGGAAGATAAAGTGTTGGGAGGTGATGAGGTCCCTTTTGCAGATTTCATCGAGTTTAAGAGGGAGTTGGAGGTGGTTGAAGGCGTCTTTGATGATGATGTTGATATTGTCTCTGGTGAGGATGATAATAGTGATGGGTCATAGTTTCTGTACGGTCCATCATCAAGGTTTTGTCATGGTGCAGGTCTACAATGGATGAAAGGGTTATCGAAGGAAATCGTGTTTGAAAGAGAAAAGGTGGCCTAAGGGGGTGTGAATCAGCTTGCTCTGACGAAGGAAAGGAAGGGTGTGGATAGTGTTATACTAAATGAGCAGCCTAGTTGTAGTAGCGATGGTAGAAAACATGTGGTGGAGGCAGAGGGTGATTTTAGGAGTTGCGATTTAGAGGTAGTGTTACAAGTTGTCTTCTGACACAAACTTTGGGTGGGGGTTGATTATGGAAGATACATATGTGGGAGCTCTTGAATCTCATCTTATGGTAGCAAAAGGATCAACCAAAAAGAGATGGATGCAACTCATTTTTTTTTTTTTGCAAAAAGAATGTCGGATTTTCGTTTGCTATGGTGGATAGGCCGATTGTGAAAGTTAGTTAGCTAGAAGACGTGGATGTGTTAAATAAGATAGAAGTGAGAGTGGTAGTTTATCAATGGTTGTGTCGACTTTCAATGTGAGAGGGTTAGGGGAGGGTGAATTGGAAAAAGATAAAGAGTTGGTGTGCAATCAAAAGATGGACATTTGACGATTCAAGAAACAAAATTAGAATCAATTATGGATAAGATGTGTTAAAATTTGTGGGAAAATGAAAATTTGAATGGGCTTTCCGCCCTTAGGAAGGTAATAGTGGAGGGATCCTATCCTTGTGGAGTAAGTCCAACTCTCAACTTATTTATTCTTTCGTCAGTGAAGGCTTTGTCGATGTATGTTTAGGGTGGGGGTATTAAAGAAGAGTTGTTTTGTCATTAATGTCAACTCAAAATGTGATTTGACGGCAAAAAGGAAGTTAGGGAAAATCTTTTGGCTGTGAGGCATGGGTTGGGACATGGAGCATGGTATTTACTGGTAACTTTAATGCGGGGTGTGGGAGAGACGAGAGATGGGTGTGAATGAGGAGAGATCTTTGGGACAAGTGTTAGAGATAAACCTTTTTAATAGCTTCTTAAGAGATTTAGAGGTGAGGGATATGAATCTTTTTGGCGAAAAGTTTTACTTGGTATTACCACATAAGCGAGCTATGAGTCATATAATATTGTTCTTATTTTAGAGGATTGGGTTCAAAATTGGGGTAATGTATCACTTAGGGTATTACCGGGAGATGTATCAATTCATTTACCATTGGCCCTTAAGGTGGTGATCAGGATTTGGGTTCTAAAAACCTTTTCGATCTAACAATTTTTGGATCGCTAATCGAAAGTTCAAAAAGGTAGAAGAGGAAGCTTGGTCGGGTCAAAGAGTTAGTGGTTAGATGGTTGTTGTTTTGAAATCTAAAATGAAGGCTTTAAAATGTGATCTTAACGGTAGCATAGAGTTGAGTATATGGATATGGAAGCGAGATAGCAAAGTTGGTGGGGATATTACGTAGTTAGATGTGAGGGGGGAAGCGAGAGTGCTAAGTAACCTTGAGGTGGAGGATAGGAAAATAATATTTTAAGGTTTATGGAAACTTCTAAAATGCAAATATTCTATCTTGTCTCACAGAGCTAGATCGTTTTGACTTAGAGAGTGGATGAAATTCAAGTATTTTCATAGAGGTGTCAAGCAAGAGCAAATCACAATTCTATAAAGGCACTCAAACCGAGGGTGAACGGTGCAAGAGCCTAGTGAGGTGAGAAGGGAGGGGTTGGAGTATTTTAGGAGGCATGTTTTAAATGATAGTTGGGAGAGACCAAATTAGAGATGGTGCCTTTTTCCCACTTTCAAATGATGAAAAAGAGATTTAATAGTTCTGTTTTTGTTGGAGGAGATTGAAGTACTGGTGAAGTAAAGTGATAGTAATAAAGTCCAGGTCCGTGGCTATTCTTCTGATGTTTCAACATCTGGTTTCCACATCAGACACTCTTTCTGTTAGTGTAAGCCCTAGAGGCCAATAGTTTATGTTAAACTTTTCATATGTATCATGACTTTATTATTAAATAAAATATGGCGTTCTTTATTACACTTGATATAAGATTAATAAAGTCCCTAGAATAGTTGGTTCATGTGATGGAATATTAAGTGTGACTTAATCATGAGATTACATCAACAGAAGAACATTATTCTTAAAAGTATCCGTAGTCAAGCTTTAATATGAATTGGGATAATAATAAAGCATGGAGACTATTATGTATGTAGACTGATGACCATATCTCATGGGTCATGAATATGAGATATTAAGTCTATACATAGGTATGAGTATTAGGAGTAATATTTATACTGGATTGACCCATCGTGAGAATACTACATAGTATGTTATGAAATCGTCATAAGTTATTCTCATAATGATAATAGTGTATATCACTCTTAGACCTGAAACCACTGTGATCCCTAGATGTGGACTCAAGGGTTTTATTGCCATTCAAACGTTATCTGTAACAAGATAACTATAACGTTGGTTAATGGGCACTCGACAAATCATGCTGAGGGACATGAGTGTCCTAGATGGGATTTGTCCCTCCTTCATAACAGGAGATATATCTTTAGGCCTCTTGATGAAATATGACTGGAAAAATGCATGGCCATGCCGAATTAAGTCAATATGAGATATTGGGCTTATTCGTTATTCAGCATACTTCGGGATCAAGAAATATAAATATTGAGCTAAACAAGGGTGACGCAATCTATGCCTTGAAGGGAAATCGACATACAAAGTGCAGCGGAAGTTGAAAAATTTTGATTTCCTTTCCTTGGATCATTACGAATATCACATGAATCAGTGATAGAATTGTTACCTCTTTGTAATGCAGAAACTGTTTCTTTGATCACAGCTGAGCAAGTAAGCAAAGCCTCTACTCGTCCACACGAACGGCTTCCTCTGGTTCCCGGTGCTAGCCAAGCGATCAGAGGTTAGGAAGAGAATAGGGTTACGGTTTTGCTTTAGGGTTACACGAAAAAGCACTTGCTGATTTCAGCACTAGAGCTTCTATTTATAGAGCTCCTTGCTGCACAAAATCAGCTTGAGCTTCCATAAGCCCATTAACCCATCAGCTTCCGCTAACTAATTAGCGTCAATTGCTAAACGCACCCCATCATATAAGTATTACTTATATTTCTCCTTTTTACCGTTCTATTGTGTGTGACCCTATAGGTTCTTGTAACGTTGGCAATAATATTAAATCCCATATTAATATTATAAACAGTGAGCGGTATCTAGCAACACATCACTGCTACCCAAGTGACAAGAATGTCAAGTGATCTGACGAAACCTTTCCATGATAATATCAATGTGTACGATTACTCCTTTGTCCTAATATCTTTATTGAACACAAGGCATAGATTACGTCACCCTTGCTTAGCTCAATATTTATATTTCTTGATCCCGAAATATACTGAACAACGAATAAGTCCAATATCTCATATTGACTTAATTCGGCATGGCCATGCATTTTTCCAGTCATATTCCATCAAGAGGCCTAAAGATATATCTCCTGTTATGAGGAGGGACAAATCCCATCTAGGACACTCATGTCCCTCAGCATGATTCGTCGAGTGCCCATTAACCAACGTTATAGTTATCTTGTTACAGATAACGTTTGAATGGCAATAAAACACTTGAGTCCACATCTAGGGATCACAGTGGTTTCAGGTCTAAGAGTGATATACACTATTATCATTGTGAGAATAACTTATGACGATTTCATAACATACTATGTAGTATTCTCACGATGGGTCAATCCAGTATAAATATTACTCCTAATACTTATACCTATGTATAGACTTAATATCTCATATTCATGACCCATGAGATGTGGTCATCAGTCTACATACATAATAGTCTCCACGCTTTATTATTATCCCAATTCATATTAAAGCTCGACTACGGATACCTTTAAGAATAGTGTTCTTTCTGTTGATGTAATCTCATGATTAAGTCACACTTAATATTCCATCACATGAACCAACTATTCTAGGGACTTTATTTATCTTATAACAAGTGTAATAAAGAACGCCATATTTTATTAATAATAAAAGTCATGATACATATAAAAGTTTAACATAAACTATTGGCCTCTAGGGCTTACACCAACAATCTCCCACTAGCACTAGAGCCAATCAGGCATAGACCTAATACCCATAGATCTAGTATGACCATCATGCTTCTGCTGAGTTAGAGCTTTAGTCAGTGGATCAGCAACATTGTCTGATGTTGGTACTCTGCATATTTTCACATCTCCTCTATCGATGATTTCTCGAATGAGATGATAGCGCCTAAGTATGTGTTTGGATCTTTGGTGAGATCTAGGTTCTTTAGCTTGTGCGATTGCTCCATTGTTATCACATAACAATTCAATGGGATCCACAATGCTTGGAACTATACCAAGATCAGAGATGAATTTCTTGATCCAAACAGCCTCTTTTGCGGCATTAGATGCAGCAATATACTCGGCCTCGGTTGTAGAATCAGCGACTGTTTCTTGCTTTGAACTCTTCCAGCTCACAGCACCGCCATTTAAGCAAAACACGTATCCAGATTGCGATTTGAAATCATCATGATCTGTCTGAAAACTAGCATCTGTGTAACCAATTACAGAGAGCTCTTCTTGACCTCCATAGATCAAGAAGGTATCCTTAGTTCTTCTCAAGTACTTAAGGATGTTCTTAACAGCAACCCAATGACTGTTACCTGGATTAGACTGGTATCTGCTCGTAGCACTTAAAGCATACGAGACATCTGGTCGAGTACATAACATAGCATACATGATAGATCCAATTGCGGATGCATATGGAACATTGATCATTCGATCCCTTTCTTCATCAGTTGAAGGGGATTGTGCCTTTGACAAACTTATACCTGATGACATAGGTACGAGTCCTTTCTTGGACTCATACATATTGAAACGTCTCAAGACTTTGTCTATGTATGTACCCTGACTTAAGCCAAGCAATCTTTGTGATCTATCTCTATAGATCCTGATTCCTAATATGTAGGAGGCTTCACCTAAGTCTTTCATAGAAAAGCATTTCCCTAACCAAGATTTAATTTCTTGTAGTGTAGGGATGTCATTTCCGATAAGCAATATGTCATCCACATATAATACCAGGAATGAGACTATGCTCCCACTAACCTTCTTGTAAACACAAGGTTCATCTTCATTTTTAATGAATCCATACTGTTGTACAGTTTCATCAAAACGAAGATTCCAACTTCTGGAAGCTTGCTTCAATCCATAGATTGATCGCTGCAATTTGCATACCTTTTGGATGTTATTAGGAATGCCAAATCCTTCAGGTTGTGTCATGTACACATCCTCAAGGAGATTTCCATTAAGGAAAGCAGTCTTAACATCCATCTGCCAGATTTCATAATCATGGTATGCAGCGATAGCAAGTAAGATCCGAATGGATTTAATCATTGCGACTGGTGAAAAGGTTTCATCATAGTCTACACCATGAATTTGTTTGAAGCCTTTAGCAACCAACCGCGCTTTGTAGGTGTTAACCTTTCCGTCCATGTCAGTTTTCTTTTTGAAAACCCACTTGCATCCTATAGGATTAATTCCTTTAGGTGCTTCAACCAAGTTCCAAACTTGATTTGTGTACATGGAATCCATTTCAGATTTCATGGCTTCAAGCCACTTCTCAGATTCAGGACCAGTAATGGCCTCTTGATAAGTCATAGGCTCATCTTGATCCATGAGCAATACGTCACATTCTTCTGATATGAGATACCCATATCTCTCAGGTTCTTGACGTATCCTATTTGACCTACGTGGTTCTTGTGTTATTGGAGTAGGATTTTCTGTCACAACAGCTTGTGTATCCTGCTCTTGTTCCTCCATTGGCGTACTACTTTGTGGGTCTTGAACTTCTTCAAGATCTACCTTTTTGCCACTAATTTCTTTGGAAACAAATTCCTTCTCAAGGAATACTCCATCTCTAGCGACAAACACTTTGCCCTCAGATGGTTTGTAAAAGTAGTATCCTTTAGTTTCTTTAGGATATCCCACAAAGAAACATTTGTCAGATCTTTGTTCAAGTTTAGTGGACATTAGTCGTTTCACATAAACTTCACAACCCCAAATCTTTAAATGTTTCACATTGGGTTTTCGACCACTCCATATCTCATATGGTGTCTTTTCTATCGCTTTGGATGGAACTTGGTTAAGTGTGTAAGCTGCAGTTAATAAGGCGTGTCCCCAAAAGGAGTTTGGAAGATCAGCATGACTCATCATAGATCGGACCATGTCTAACAAGGTTCGATTTCTCCTTTCGGAAACACCATTCCATTGTGGTGTTCCAGGAGGTGTGAGCTGGGATAAGATCCCACACTCTTTTAGATGATCGTCAAACTCTTGGCTCAAATATTCGCCACCTCGATCAGATCGAAGCATTTTGATTTTCTTGCCAAGTTGGTTTTCTACTTCATTTTGAAATTCTTTGAAGAAAGTAAATGATTCAGATTTATGTTTCATTAGATACACATATCCAAATCTACTAAAGTCATCAGTGAATGTAATGAAGTAATAAAACCCTCCTCTAGCAGGTGTGTTTAGTGGTCCACATACATCAGTATGTATGAGTCCCAAAAGATCACTAGACCTTTCACCTGTTCCGGTGAATGGGGTCTTTGTCATCTTTCCCAATAAACAAGATCGACATGTCTCATATGATTCTAAATCAAAAGAGTCCAAAATTCCATCTTTATGGAGTTTGGAAATGCGATTTTCGTTTATATGGCCTAAACGACAATGCCAAAGATAAGTTGGATTCAACTCATTAGGTTTTATCCTTTTCGTATTTATGTTATAGATTGGCATATCAAGATCAAGAATATAAAGTCCATTACTCATAATGGCATTAGCATAGTGAATATTATTCAAATAAATAGAACAACATTTGTCTTTTATTGTAAAACAAAAACCGGACTTGTCCAAACAAGAAACGGAAATAATATTCCTGCTAATTGCAGGTACAAAATAACAGTTCTCTAACTGTATTAAAAGACCACTAGGTAAAGTCAATTCATAAGTTCCAACAGCTAAAGCAGCAACCTTTGCGCCATTGCCAACTCGTAGATCGACCTCCCCTTTTGCCAATGTTCTACTCGTTCTCAACCCCTGCACATCAGTACAAATATGAGAACCACATCCAGTATCTAATACCCATGATGTAGAAGTAGACATGTTAATTTCTATAACAAAAATACCTGAAGAAGTGGAAGCAACCGTTCCATTCTTTTTGTCTTCCAGATATTTTGGGCAGTTGCGCTTCCAGTGCCCGGTCTTACCGCAGTAGAAGCACTTGCCCTCCTTAGCCACACCTCCAGTAGGCTTCAAAGCTTTGGTTGATGGCTTAGCAACTGCTTTGCCTTTGCCATTTCCCTTAGACCTTTTAGGCTTCTTATTATGCTTTTTGACCTTTCCATTGTTAACCATCAAGATGGTCTTTCCCTTTCCCTTCATGTTCTTTTCAGCAGTTCTTAACATTGCTGCAAGCTGTGGAAGAGTTTTGTCCATGTCATTCATGAGGAAATTCATGACAAAGTGGCTAAAGCTTTCTGGCAACGATTGCAAGATAAGATCAATAGCAAGTTCCTGCTCAAGGGGTAAACCCAATCGCGCGAGGTTCTCAACGTACCCAATCATCTTGAGTACATGAGGTCCTACAGGACTTCCTTCTGACAGCTTAGTTCCAAAAAGGGCCTTGGAGACATCATACCTTTCATGCCTAGCTTGCTCTTCATAAAGAGTCTTAAGGTGTTCGATCATATCGAACGCAGCCATGTTCTCGTGTTGCTTCTGAAGCTCAGAGGTCATAGTTGCAAGCATGATGCAAGCGACTTCCACGGCATCATTGACATGCTTACTATAAGCATCTCTCTCAGCCCTGGGAGCATTTGCAGCTGGTGCCTCTTCAGGAACAGGTTCATCAAGCACATACAGCTTTTTCTCATGTGTGAGGACAATCCTCAAGTTACGGTGCCAGTCTAAAAAATTTGTTTCATTCAGCTTATCCTTATCAAGGATTGATCGCAAAATGTTGTTTGAAGTGTTATTTGCCATCTACAATTTAAAATATACAAAATAAGTATCATGAAAATAACATATTTAATTTGGCCTTTAATTAAATACGCTCCCACTATTTTATTCAAATCAAATGACCTTCAAACATTTAATTCGGAAAATCCCGTTGGAAGATTTTCTAGCGGGTTGAAATCCTTATTTCACCTTGTTTTGAGTCAGCTAGGGCTGATCACCCAAAACTCAGCTATTTAGGTAGGAACATTTCCAATTGTATCTCATACAACTTTCAAATCAATTGGGCGAGTAACTCTTACTCTGATCTATCGTATAGATATTTCCCAATTCTTGCTTCTAAATTTATTCTAATCATATTAAAATTAATTTAGTTAAGTTAAACCCAATAGAATAACAATCGGGTAAATGAAATTACCGCACCGCGACTTACAAACATAGAACATGTGCTTCGCTAAGGCAGAACCCACACATTCGATATTAGTCTTGAAGGGTGTTATTCTTTTGGAAAGCATTAAACTTAATATATCACTTTGAAGGATTTTATTTAGTTTGATCTCACCTCACCACGGCTTATATATCATATATATTCGCACTCCAATCATTCAAGCATGCATAACAATTATACAAAATAAAAGTGACATGATTATGGCCTCCTAACGCTATGATTCTCTCAAGCCAATGAAAGAATCTAAACTAATCCTAGAAACGACCTTGCTTCTCCAAGCTAGACTTCCAGGGCTAATCCAACGTCAATGGTCCTATTACCTCCTTGTATTCTAATTACATTACATATAAAGAAACTCGTTTTACATACGAGGGATTGGATGAGAAGAGAATGTACATATAGAATTCAAGAGAGAGGCACGACACGCAGGCCGTATTTCAAAAATCCAAAATAAAAGAAATAATAAGACTAAGGCCATAATCATTCACACAACAACAATAAAACACCTTTTATTATTATTAACACCTCATAATTAAATAAATTAAATTAAAACTCGGCGATTGATCACACTACGCAGATTAGTCGGGGGTTCCGCTGGGCAGCGCCCGGAAGCTAATTCAATATGAACGATTCACTTTGAATTCTGGTGCTGAAAAATCGTGTCACGATTCTGGCATCGTGTCACGATTTTATAGGCAGAAGCAAACGATTTGCTGGGCACAAAATCGTGTCACGATTCTGGCATCGTGTCACGATTTTATAGGCAGAAGCAAACGATTTGCTGGGCACAAAATCGTGTCACGATTCTACTAATCGTGTCACGATTCTGAACCAGGTTTCAGCCTTTTCGTAACCCTAATCATGACGGCACAACACTTGCGGCGTTATGAATCCCGTTGTAACAGTATGATCACACCAATCAAAGTACTCTGATTGTTTATCCAATATGGAGATCGAACTTAGAATGCTTCACCTGATACGGTTCCGAAGCTCCAGTTTACAATCATCCAATATGAACAAATATCATCTGACTTGATTTAGTGAACGATCATCACGAGTATATCACATATACTTCTGTTACACAGAATTTATCAATCATATTTCTGTCGATATGGATAATCGAAAATATTGATGCTTCACCAGAAAACGGTTCCGAAGCTTCAAACAATTCGAAAAGCCATGCACAGAAAAGTGATACGATTCAATTATGTGCGTATGTGATCGAGCAACACATCTCCGTCGATATGGATAATCGATATATTGATGCTTCACCTGATACGGTTCCGAAGCTTCAAACAAACCGAAAAGCCATGCACGGAAACGTGATGCCTTGCCAATTTTAATTCGTCTTTATTATTTAATTGTATTCGATTATGTTTAATCCAATTAAAACATAAAGCAGTAAACAAAACAATCCGATTCATGGTTTCGTAATTGGCTCTGATACCACTGAAGGGAAATCGACATACAAAGTGCAGCGGAAGTTTAAAAATTTTGATTTCCTTTCCTTGGATCATTACGAATATCACATGAATCAGTGATAGAATTGTTACCTCTTTGTAATGCAGAAACTGTTTCTTTGATCACAGCTGAGCAAGTAAGCAAAGCCTCTACTCGTCCACACGAACGGCTTCCTCTGGTTCCCGGTGCTAGCCAAGCGATCAGAGGTTAGGGAGAGAAGTAGGGATTCGGTTTTGCCTTTAGGGTTACACGAAAAAGCACTTGCTGATTTCAGCACTAGAGCTTCTATTTATAGAGCTCCTTGCTGCACAAAATCAGCTTGAGCTTCCATAAGCCCATTAACCCATCAGCTTCCGCTAACTAATTAGCGTCAATTGCTAAACGCACCCCATCATATAAGTATTACTTATATTTCTCCTTTTTACCGTTCTATTGTGTGTGACCCTATAGGTTCTTGTAACGTTGGCAATAATATTAAATCCCATATTAATATTATAAACAGTGAGCGGTATCTAGCAACACATCACTGCTACCCAAGTGACAAGAATGTCAAGTGATCTGACGAAACCTTTCCATGATAATATCAATGTGTACGATTACTCCTTTGTCCTAATATCTTTATTGAACACAAGGCATAGATTACGTCACCCTTGCTTAGCTCAATATTTATATTTCTTGATCCCGAAATATACTGAACAACGAATAAGTCCAATATCTCATATTGACTTAATTCGGCATGGCCATGCATTTTTCCAGTCATATTTCATCAAGAGGCCTAAAGATATATCTCCTGTTATGAAGGAGGGACAAATCCCATCTAGGACACTCATGTCCCTCAGCATGATTCGTCGAGTGCCCATTAACCAACGTTATAGTTATCTTGTTACAGATAACGTTTGAATGGCAATAAAACACTTGAGTCCACATCTAGGGATCACAGTGGTTTCAGGTCTAAGAGTGATATACACTATTATCATTGTGAGAATAACTTATGACGATTTCATAACATACTATGTAGTATTCTCACGATGGGTCAATCCAGTATAAATATTACTCCTAATACTTATACCTATGTATAGACTTAATATCTCATATTCATGACCCATGAGATGTGGTCATCAGTCTACATACATAATAGTCTCCACGCTTTATTATTATCCCAATTCATATTAAAGCTCGACTACGGATACCTTTAAGAATAGTGTTCTTTCTGTTGATGTAATCTCATGATTAAGTCACACTTAATATTCCATCACATGAACCAACTATTCTAGGGACTTTATTTATCTTATAACAAGTGTAATAAAGAACGCCATATTTTATTCAATAATAAAAGTCATGATACATATAAAAGTTTAACATAAACTATTGGCCTCTAGGGCTTACACCAACAGTTTGCATACTCTGTTTTACGGTTCAGAACCAGTCCTGCCAGGAATTTCAGTTTACCACAATATGACTCATCCCCGACCCCCGCCGCCGAGAGGAAACATAATGGGAAATGACAAGGATGCCTGGTGTAAGTATCACCGGATAAAAGGACACACCACAGATGACTGCATCCATCTGAAGAGAGAGATTGAGAAGTTGATTCAGAATGGCAGGCTAAGAGGATACGTCAAGAAAGCAGGGAAGGAGACAGGCGCCCGCCCGAAGACCCCCAAAGGAGAAAGATGCGGCAAAGGATGGCGAGCGCCACACTTTGAACACTATATCCGCGGGTTTGCAGGAGGCGGTGAATCCAGCGCTCTCGAAAGAGATATGTGAGACAGGTAATGCTTGTCGATGCCACGCCCCGACAAGGCCGGAGCGCCAAACAGATATCACCTTCTCAGGTGAAGACCGCGAAGGAGTAATTCCCACGATGACGATCCCATGGTCATCACTGTACAAATCTTCAATTGGGACATCAAGAGAGTGTTGATTGATCCTGGCAGCTCTGCAGATATCCTTTATTACTCTGCCTTTGAAAGAATGGGACTCGACGAGGACCAGTTGCAGCCCTTCAAAGGAATCCTGGCTGGCTTCACAGGAGAGCAGGTGCACGTTCGTGGATACATCACTTTAAAACAACCTTCGGTACAGGCAACAACGCCAAAACCATCAGGATTAAATATTTAGTGTCAACTCGCCCTGTTCTTACAACATCATAATAGGCCGCCCGACCTTCAACCTTCTTGACGCCTATCTTTCCACTAAGTTCCTCGTCATGAAATACCCATGGACAATGGACAGGTCGGCACTATCAGAGCAGATCAGAAATTGCCCGAGAATGTTACCACAACAGCTTGAAGCTACAGAGGAAAGGAAAGGAGCCGCAACCCAAAAGCACACCAGGTGAACATTGTCAGCATAGATCCAGAAGAAGAGTTCCAGCAAGAGCGCACAGAATCCACTGAAGGTCCAAAAGGAAGTTTGATGGATGAAGAGCTGAGCATAACAGAGCTCCTAAAGAAGAACCTAAATCTTATCGCTCGTCAGCCGACAGATATGCTTAGCGCCTACCCCGCCGAAGTGTGTCGTCGCCTCGCTCTGTGTCCAGAAGATTAAGCCGTCAGCACCCAGCCTGGCTACGGAAATTTCACAAAGAAAGCTAGCAAGACAGACCTACCAGAGGGAACAAACATGATCCTGGGATTTCACAAACCTAAGCACGTCCATGATTCAGCTACAAACAGGGAGAAGCTCGCCACATCAATTCAAAGGCGAACTAGAGGGCCTGTGAAGCCATTTTAATTATTACTTTGTCTTTTATTTTATGTATTTTCTGTATTGCTTAAATGAAAAGGAGCACGGAGCACTCTTTCCCCCGCAGTAGTGGGGGTTTTTAATGAGGCCCTGCTTTCTTATTAAAATATATCTATATCACTTATTTTATATTACTTATCATCGCCTGTAACAGATCAACAACGCCAAGAACGAAAAGAGATCGTCCACTGATTCCTTAACCCCAATCGAGGGTTGCCACCTAATTCCTTAACCCCAATGAGGGCTCTAAGACGTCGTGAGCTTAAATGAGATCGCCACCTAATTCCTTAACCCCAATGAGGGCTCTAAGACGTCGTGAGCCGAAAATGAGATCGCCACCTAATTCCTTACCCCAATGAGGGCTCTAAGACGTCGTGAGCCAAAATGAGATCGCCACCTAATTCCTTAACCCCAATGAGGGCTCTAAGACGTCGTGAGCCGAAAATGAGACTCGCCACCTAATTCCTTAACCCCAAGAGGGCTCTAAGACGTCGTGAGCCGAAAATGAGATCGCCACCTAATTCCTTAACCCCAATGAGGCTCTGAGGCGTCCATGAGCCGAAAATGAAAATCACCACCAGTTCCGTAACCCACTGAGGGCTCTAAGACGTCACGAAAATAGGACGATCCATGGCAAGAAACAATAACATGAGAATAAAATCACTCGACCAACTCTTTTAACAAGGTCGCCAAAATAAGCACAACGTAATAATCATCGAGCCCAAGCGTAAAGGAAAACAACGCATCATTACAAATTTGGAGAAGAGTACTGAGTTCAAAACAAAATTACAACAAGTGAGATTATGGTTCGTCCACTAGGACGCCATCTACAATAACCTTAAAGGAATCAAGGCGGAAAGATCAATGCCAGGGTGCAAAAGAGCGACTTGAGCTTTAGCCCGTTCAAAGCCAGCATCAAAGGTCAGGGCTAACTCGCCTTTTGCCTTCGAAACTCTCAGCCTTAAGCTGATTTTCCCTCCATCCGCGAATCTTTGAGCTTCGATAACCCGTCTTCCCAGCAAGTCCGCTGCATGCCAATTTCAGATCAGAATGCGCTTCACACTCAAGTCACGCTCTTTGGCTTCTTTCACCTCTTTCTCCCTGGCGTCCTTGGCCTCCTTCAACTCTTTTTCCAGTGCCCTCACCGTGGCTGGAGCGCTTCTTCATTCTGCACCAGCTCTTCATGCTTCCGATCTATCGCGTCCAAGATCATATCGACCGCAAGCAATGAACGCCCACATCTCTTGTCATGAAGGGAACATCGCCTTGATTCCCAGCCTCCACATCTTCTGGATTAAAGACCAACCTCTCTTTGACGTAGGCGCCATAGTTGAAATCCTTATCCCAGAAGGATTGCACTGATCCACTGGTCCTGGCGGCAACAGTCGAGGAAGGGGAAGGCGTTTTCTTACTCTTTTTCTCAGCTCTGGCCTTCCCTCTATCATCTTTCCGGGCGACGCCTTGTCCTGCACGACCGCCGTCGACGAACTCAGTCTGAGTCTCAGGCGGATTATCAGCCTTCCTCTTAGGCTTGCGTGTAATGAGTCCCAGTAGGATCACTAGCTGCCAACCCCTCAGCAGCCTTCTTTGCCTTCATTCCTCGAGATATTTCTTCCTCTCCGCCGCAGTCATGGGCGCCATGGACTCTACAAAAATGAAAACGAAAAGTCTAGGACAAGAAAATGGAAAGCAATGTACGCATAAATAAACAAATCAACTCACGTAAGTACGCGTCTAAGCTATTCACATCCCCTTCCCTATTCAACAGCTCCTGGATGTTCATAGGCAACATCTTGTCCAAAAAGCAGACGACGCCTTGGTCATACGCGTCCAGCTTCTCATAATCAAATCCCATGATAGACGCCGGAGCGCTCGTCCAGCATACGGGAAACCTCAGCTTGCCATGACCCGCACAGCAGCTGCTTCACAATCCTTTCCCCCCGGGTCCTGAGGAATGTCTGCCTCCAATTCTTATAATGAGAGGCATAGGGCGGGAATAACCTCTTGCCAGGTGCGCACTGACGGACACCCAAGACAGCTTGTCTACCCCCTTCGTGCCATAGAACGTAAAAAAGGACCCAATCGAGGGTTGGAAACTAGCCCCTCGCATAGAATTTCAAAAGCGCGTATAAATGCCCAACTGTTGGCTGCAGCTGAGACGGAGCCACATTCAGACAATTAAGGACGTCCACCTTCAAAGGGAGTGAAGGGGTACTTCACGCCCAGATCTTCAAAAACAGCCGTATACATGTGAAACATCTCATTCTTCACCCCCTTCGGCCTTCGTAAGCACACCTTCTCGCCTGGGCGACAATGTTCCAAGACCACGTCCTCTTCAAATCCCGTAGAGGACACGTGCAGCTTGCTCCGAAAGAACGCCACTCGCTGAGGATCCATATACAGGACTCTGAACGAAGCACTTCGTCGGCAAAGCTCTCTTGCTCTGATCACTAGAGGACGCCATGTAACAAATTCCTCTCCTACAAAAGGGACCTGGGCGAACAGAAAGAATAACACAGTCAGATGAATTCCCACTACTACTCCCTCCTTCACCCTCGTCTGAATCGCTTGAAAATTCCTCTAAGAGGGAGTGGCCGTAATAGGCTTCTCAAACACCACCCAATCTATGGTTCCATCTGACCGCTTTGCGTGTCTAATACTTTCCCTCCACAACCTAGCCCTTGAAGGGAATCGAGATACAAAGTGCAGCGGAAGTTTAAATTTTTGATTTCCTTTCCTGGATCATTACGAATATCACATGAATCAGTGATAGAGTTGTTACCTCTTAGTGCAGAAATTGTTTCTTTGATCACAGCTGAGCAAGTAAGCAAAGCCTCTACTCGTCCACACGAACGGCTTCCTCTGGTTCCCGGTGCTAGCCAAGCGATCAGAGGTTAGGGAGAGAAGTAGGGTTTCGGTTTTGCTCTTAGGGTTACACGAAAAAGCACTTGCTGATTTCAGCACTAGAGCTTCTATTTATAGAACTCCTTGCTGCACAAAATCAGCTTGAGCTTCCATAAGCCCATTAACCCATCAGCTTCCGCTAACTAATTAGCGTCAATTGCTAAACGCACCCCATCATATAAGTATTACTTATATTTCTCCTTTTTACCGTTCTATTGTGTGTGACCCTATAGGTTCTTGTAACGTTGGCAATAATATTAAATCCTATATTTAATATTATAAACAGTGAGCGGTATCTAGCAACACATCACTGCTACCCAAGTGACAAGAATGTCAAGTGATCTGACGAAACCTTTTCCATGATAATATCTATGTGTACGATTACTCCTTTGTCCTAATATCTTTATTGAACACAAGGCATAGATTACGTCACCCTTGTTTAGCTCAATATTTATATTTCTTGATCCCGAAATATACTGAACAACGAATAAGTCCAATATCTCATATTGACTTAATTCGGCATGGCCATGCATTTTTCCAGTCATATTTCATCAAGAGGCCTAAAGATATATCTCCTGTTATGAAGGAGGGACAAATCCCATCTAGGACACTCATGTCCCTCAGCATGATTCGTCGAGTGCCCATTAACCAACGTTATAGTTATCTTGTTACAGATAACGTTTGAATGGCAATAAAACACTTGAGTCCACATCTAGGGATCACAGTGGTTTCAGGTCTAAGAGTGATATACACTATTATCATTGTGAGAATAACTTATGACGATTTCATAACATACTATGTAGTATTCTCACGATGGGTCAATCCAGTATAAATATTACTCCTAATACTTATACCTATGTATAGACTTAATATCTCATATTCATGACCCATGAGATGTGGTCATCAGTCTACATACATAATAGTCTCCATGCTTTATTATTATCCCAATTCATATTAAAGCTTGACTACGGATACATTTAAGAATAGTGTTCTTTCTGTTGATGTAATCTCATGATTAAGTCACACTTAATATTCCATCACATGAACCAACTATTCTAGGGACTTTATTTATCTTATAACAAGTGTAATAAAGAACGCCATATTTTATTAATAATAAAAGTCATGATACATATGAAAGTTTAACATAAACTATTGGCCTCTAGGGCTTACACCAACAATCTCCCACTAGCACTAGAGCCAATCAGGCATAGACCTAATACCCATAGATCTAGTATGACCATCATGCTTCTGCTGAGTTAGAGCTTTAGTCAGTGGATCAGCAACATTGTCTGATGTTGGTACTCTGCATATTTTCACATCTCCTCTATCGATGATTTCTCGAATGAGATGATAGCGCCTAAGTATGTGTTTGGATCTTTGGTGAGATCTAGGTTCTTTAGCTTGTGCGATTGCTCCATTGTTATCACATAATAATTCAATGGGATCCACAATGCTTGGAACTATACCAAGATCAGAGATGAATTTCTTGATCCAAACAGCCTCTTTTGCGGCATTAGATGCAGCAATATACTCGGCCTCAGTTGTAGAATCAGCGACTGTTTCCTGCTTTGAACTCTTCCAGCTCACAGCACCGCCATTTAAGCAAAACACGTATCCAGATTGCGATTTGAAATCATCATGATCTGTCTGAAAACTAGCATCTGTGTAACCAATTACAGAGAGCTCTTCTTGACCTCCATAGATCAAGAAGGTATCCTTAGTTCTTCTCAAGTACTTAAGGATGTTCTTAACAGCAACCCAATGACTGTTACCTGGATTAGACTGGTATCTGCTCGTAGCACTTAAAGCATACGAGACATCTGGTCGAGTACATAACATAGCATACATGATAGATCCAATTGCGGATGCATATGGAACATTGATCATTCGATCCCTTTCTTCATCAGTTGAAGGGGATTGTGCCTTTGACAAACTTATACCTGATGACATAGGTATGAGTCCTTTCTTGGACTCATACATATTGAAACGTCTCAAGACTTTGTCTATGTATGTACCCTGACTTAAGCCAAGCAATCTTTGTGATCTATCTCTATAGATCCTGATTCCTAATATGTAGGAGGCTTCACCTAAGTCTTTCATAGAAAAGCATTTCCCTAACCAAGATTTAATTTCTTGTAGTGTAGGGATGTCATTTCCGATAAGCAATATGTCATCCACATATAATACCAGGAATGAGACTATGCTCCCACTAACCTTCTTGTAAACACAAGGTTCATCTTCATTTTTAATGAATCCATACTGTTGTACAGTTTCATCAAAACGAAGATTCCAACTTCTGGAAGCTTGCTTCAATCCATAGATTGATCGCTGCAATTTGCATACCTTTTGGATGTTATTAGGAATGCCAAATCCTTCAGGTTGTGTCATGTACACATCCTCAAGGAGATTTCCATTAAGGAAAGCAGTCTTGACATCCATCTGCCATATTTCATAATCATGGTATGCAGCGATAGCAAGTAAGATCCGAATGGATTTAATCATTGCGACTGGTGAAAAGGTTTCATCATAGTCTACACCATGAATTTGTTTGAAGCCTTTAGCAACCAACCGCGCTTTGTAGGTGTTTAACCTTTCCGTCCATGTCAGTTTTCTTTTTGAAAACCCACTTGCATCCTATAGGATTAATTCCTTTAGGTGCTTCAACCAAGTTCCAAACTTGATTTGTGTACATGGAATCCATTCAGATTTCATGGCTTCAAGCCACTTCTCAGATTCAGGACCAGTAATGGCCTCTTGATAAGTCATAGGCTCATCTTGATCCATGAGCAATACGTCACATTCTTCTGATATGAGATACCCATATCTCTCAGGTTCTTGACGTATCCTATTTGACCTACGTGGTTCTTGTGTTGTTGAGTAGGATTTTCTGTCACAACAGTCTTGTGTATCCTGCTCTTGTTCCTCCATTGGCGTACTACTTTGTGGGTCTTGAACTTCTTCAAGATCTACCTTTTTCCACTAATTTCTTTGGAACAATTCCTTCTCAAGAATACTCCATCTCTAGCGACAAACACTTTGCCCTCAGATGGTTTGTAAAAGTAGTATCCTTTAGTTTCTTTAGGATATCCCACAAAGAAACATTTGTCAGATCTTTGTTCAAGTTTAGTGGACATTAGTCGTTTCACATAAACTTCACAACCCCAAATCTTTAAATGTTTCACATTGGTTTTCGACCACTCCATATCTCATATGGTGTCTTTTCTATCGCTTTGGATGGAACTTGGTTAAGTGTATAAGCTGCAGTTAATAGGCGTGTCCCCAAAAGGAGTTTGGAAGATCAGCATGACTCATCATAGATCGGACCATGTCTAACAAGGTTCGATTTCTCCTTTCGGAAACACCATTCCATTGTGGTGTTCCAGGAGGTGTGAGCTGGGATAAGATCCCACACTCTTTTAGATGATCGTCAAACTCTTGGCTCAAATATTCGCCACCTCGATCAGATCGAAGCATTTTGATTTTCTTGCCAGTTGGTTTCTACTTCATTTTGAAATTCTTTGAAGAAAGTAAATGATTCAGATTTATGTTTCATTAGATACACATATCCAAATCTACTAAAGTCATCAGTGAATGTAATGAAGTAATAAAACCCTCCTCTAGCAGGTGTGTTTAGTGGTCCACATACATCAGTATGTATGAGTCCCAAAAGATCACTAGACCTTTCACCTGTTCCGGTGAATGGGGTCTTTGTCATCTTTCCCAATAAACAAGATCGACATGTCTCATATGATTCTAAATCAAAAGAGTCCAAAATTCCATCTTTATGGAGTTTGGAAATGCGATTTTCGTTTATATGGCCTAAACGACAATGCCAAAGATAAGTTGGATTCAACTCATTAGGTTTCATCCTTTTCGTATTTATGTTATAGATTGGCATATCAAGATCAAGAATATAAAGTCCATTACTCATAATGGCATTAGCATAGTGAATATTATTCAAATAAATAGAACAACATTTGTCTTTATTGTAAAACAAAACCAGACTTGTCCAAACAAGAAACGGAAATAATATTCCTGCTAATTGCAGGTACAAAATAACAGTTCTCTAACTGTATTAAAAGACCACTAGGTAAAGTCATTCATAAGTTCCAACAGCTAAAGCAGCAACCTTTGCGCCATTGCCAACTCGTAGATCGACCTCCCCTTTTGCCAATGTTCTACTCGTTCTCAGCCCCTGCACATCAGTACAAATATGAGAACCACATCCAGTATCTAATACCCATGATGTAGAAGTAGACATATTAATTTCTATAACAAAAATACCTGAAGAAGTGGAAGCAACTGTTCCATTCCTTTTGTCTTCCAGATATTTTGGGCAGTTGCGCTTCCAGTGCCCGGTCTTACCGCAGTAGAAGCACTTGCCCTCCTTAGCCACACCTCCAGTAGGCTTCAAAGCTTTGGTTGATGACTTAGCAACTGCTTTGCCTTTGCCATTTCCCTAGACTTTTAGGCTTCTTTTATGCTTTTGACCTTTCCATTGTTAACCATCAAGATGGTCTTTCCCTTTCCCTTCATGTTCTTTTCAGCAGTTCTTAACATTGCTGCAAGCTGTGGAAGAGTTTTGTCCATGTCATTCATGAGGAAATTCATGACAAAATGGCTAAAGCTTCTGGCAACGATTGCAAGATAAGATCAATAGCAAGTTCCTGCTCAAGGGTAAACCCAATCGCGCGAGGTTCTCAACGTACCCAATCATCTTGAGTACATGAGGTCCTACAGGACTTCCTTCTGACAGCTTAGTTCCAAAAGGGCCTTGGAGACATCATACCTTTCATGCCTAGCTTGCTCTTCATAAAGAGTCTTAAGGTGTTCGATCATATCGAACGCAACCATGTTCTCGTGTTGCTTCTGAAGCTCAGAGGTCATAGTTGCAAGCATGATGCAAGCGACTTCCACGGCATCATTGACATGCTTACTATAAGCATCTCTCTCAGCCCTGGGAGCATTTGCAGCTGGTGCCTCTTCAGGAACAGTTCATCAAGCACATACAGCTTTTTCTCATGTGTGAGGACAATCCTCAAGTTACGGTGCCAGTCTAAAAAATTTGTTTCATTCAGCTTATCCTTATCAAGGATTGATCGCAAAATGTTGTTTGAAGTGTTATTTGCCATCTACAATTTAAAATATACAAAATAAGTATCATGAAAATAACATATTTAATTTGGCCTTTAATTAAATACGCTCCCACTATTTTATTCAAATCAAATGACCTTCAAACATTTAATTCGGAAAATCCCGTTGGAAGATTTTCTAGCGGGTTGAAATCCTTATTTCACCTTGTTTTGAGTCAGCTAGGGCTGATCACCCAAAACTCAGCTATTTAGGTAGGAACATTTCCAATTGTATCTCATACAACTTTCAAATCAATTGGGCGAGTAACTCTTACTCTGATCTATCATATAGATATTCCCAATTCTTGCTTCTAAATTTATTCTAATCATATTAAAATTAATTTAGTTAAGTTAAACCCAATAGAATAACAATCGGGTAAATGAAATTACCGCACCGCGACTTACAAACATAGAACATGTGCTTCGCTAAGGCAGAACCCACACATTCGATATTAGTCTTGAAGGGTGTTATTCTTTTGGAAAGCATTAAACTTAATATATTACTTTGAAGGATTTTATTTAGTTTGATCTCACCTCACCACGGCTTATATATCATATATATTCGCACTCCAATCATTCAAGCATGCATAACAATTATACAAAATAAAAGTGACATGATTATGGCCTCCTAACGCTATGATTCTCTCAAGCCAATGAAAGAATCTAAACTAATCCTAGAAACGACCTTGCTTCTCCAAGCTAGACTTCCAGGGCTAATCCAACGTCAATGGTCCTATTACCTCCTTGTATTCTAATTACATTACATATAAAGAAACTCGTTTTACATACGAGGGATTGGATGAGAAGAGAATGTACATATAGAATTCAAGAGAGAGGCACGACACGCAGGCCGTATTTCAAAATCCAAAATAAAAGAAATAATAAGACTAAGGCCATAATCATTCACACAACAACAATAAAACACCTTTTATTATTATTAACACCTCATAATTAAATAAATTAAATTAAAACTCGGCGATTGATCACACTACGCAGATTAGTCGGGGGTTCCGCTGCCCGGTCAACGAATTTTGGCATCGTGTCACGATCTTTGTTAGGCAGAAGCAAACGATTTGCTGGGCATAAAATCGTGTCACGATTCTGAACCAGGATTTCACGTTCGCCTTTTCGTAACCCTAATCATGACGGCACAACACTTGCGGCGTTATGATCCCGTTGTAACAATATGATCACACCAATCAAAGTACTCTGATTGTTTATCCAATATGAAGATCGAACTTAGAATGCTTCACCTGATACGGTTCCGAAGCTCCAGTTTACAATCATTCAATATGAACAAATATCATCTGACTTAATTAGTGACGATCATCATGAGTATATCATATATACTTTTGTTACACAGAATTTATCAATCATATTTCTGTCGATATGGATAATCGAAAACATTGATGCTTCACCAGAAAACGGTTCCGAAGCTTCAAACAATCGAAAAGCCATGCACAGAAAAGTGATACGATTTAATTATGTGCGTATTGTGATCGAGCAACACATCTCCGTCGATAGGATATCGATATATTGATGCTTCACCAGATACGGTTCCGAAGCTTCAAACAAATCGAAAATCCATGCACGGAAACGTGATGCCTTGCCAATTTTAATTCGTCTTTATTATTTAATTGTATTCGATTATGTTTAATCCAATTAAAACATAAAGCAGTAAACAAAACAATCCGATTCATGGTTTCGTAATTGGCTCTGATACCACTGAAGGAAATCGACATACAAAGTGCAGCGGAAGTTTAAAATTTTTGATTTCCTTTCCTTGGATCATTACGAATATCACATGAATCAGTGATAGAGTTGTTACCTCTTGTAGTGCAGAAACAGTTTCTTTGATCACAGCTGAGCAAGTAAGCGAAGCCTCTACTCGTCCACACGAACGCTTCCTCTGGTTCCCGGTGCTAGCCAAGCGATCAGAGGTTAGGGAGAGAAGTAGGGATTCGGTTTTGGCTTTTAGGGTTACACGAAAATTCACTTGCTGATTTCAGCACTAGAGCTTCTATTTATAGAGCTCCTTGCTGCAAAAATCAGCTTGAGCTTCAAAAGCCCATTAACCCATCAGCTTCCGCTAACTAATTAGCGCCAATTGCTAAACGCACCCCATCATATAAGTATTACTTATATTTCTCCTTTTACCGTTCTATTGTGTGTGACCCTATAGGTTCTTGCAACGTTGGCAATAATATTAAATCCTATATTTAATATTATAAACAGTGAGCGGTATCTAGCAACACATCACTGCTACCCAAGTGACAAGAATGTCAAGTGATCTGACGAAACCTTTCCATGATAATATCTATGTGTACGATTACTCCTTTGTCCTAATATCTTTATTGAACACAAGGCATAGTTTACGTCACCCTTGTTTAGCTCAATATTTATATTTCTTGATCCCGAAATATACTGAACAACGAATAAGTCCAATATCTCATATTGACTTAATTCGGCATGGCCATGCATTTTTCCAGTCATATTTCATCAAGAGGCCTAAAGATATATCTCCTGTTATGAGGAGGGACAAATCCCATCTAGGACACTCATGTCCCTCAGCATGATTCGTCGAGTGCCCATTAACCAACGTTATAGTCATCTTGTTACAGACAACGTTTGAATGGCAATAAAACACTTGAGTCCACATCTAGGGATCACAGTGGTTTCAGGTCTAAGAGTGATATACACTATTATCATTGTGAGAATAACTTATGACATTTCATAACATACTATGTAGTATTCTCACGATGGGTCAATCCAGTATAAATATTACTCCTAATACTTATACCTATGTATAGACTTAATATCTCATATTCATGACCCATGAGATATGGTCATCAGTCTACATACATAATAGTCTCCATGCTTTATTATTATCCCAATTCATATAAAGCTCGACTACGGATACCTTTAAGAATAGTGTTCTTTCGTTGATGTAATCTCATGATTAAGTCACACTTAATATTTCATCACATGAACCAACTATTCTAGGGACTTTATTTATCTTATAACAAGTGTAATAAAGAACGCCATATTTTATTCAATAATAAAAGTCATGATACATATAAGAGTTTAACATAAACTATTGGCCTCTAGGGCTTACACCAACAATACCAAACACACAAACTTCTATATTAGAAGTGGATAATTTTATTCCATAAATGTGTGGAACAAGCATTGAGAATCATTGTTTGGCTGGTGAGTTTTTAATTCGTCCGTAAAATTGTCATCATTGCTCTCATAATGCCTTCCAGATAACAGCAATCGTGACTCGAGAGTTGTTCTTGCTATCAATGAACAAAGGAAAGAATGTGAAAGTATGGTTCTTAAGTTACTTTGATTGAATATTATGTTGTCTCTGTAGCCTTTAACTAGTTAGACTAATCTTACAACCGAAATATAATATTCTCAATTATTAGCTTAATCTGATGGCTAAGGTGCTTTAGTTCCTAAAGCTCAGGAGTAAGTAATGACTACGAGATTATATTTATTTTCTCAGTCTTTGCGAATCGGAAGCAAGCTTTTGTCTTGTTACTGTCTATCTTTAAGGTTTGCATCATGTTCTGACTTATGATATTGTTAAAATATATTTCAACTCATTCACATTTGCTAAATTGTAATAAATCGTAGGTTTAATAAAAGGCAATTTATTTCCCCACTCTACTCTCTTGTCACGCATCCTACCAAGTTTCAAAATACCTCAATTCGAACTATATAATTCGAACGTTTTTTTAGGGATTTTTGGATTATATAATTCGAAAACTCTTAGTTCAACAAACTACATTGAATAATTATATTTATTTGTAGCTTTAACAAATTTCATTATTATAATTATATCGAAGACTATGAGCTTATACTGACAAAAATATACAGTTATATCAAAAATTATTATACTATACTACATATAAAGATAATAGAGGATTTTGGGAATGACTTTTTCATTATTCAATTTATAACATTAACCCAAATTTTCTATAATAATGTTGATTGTTGATGTCATTGAAATAGATAAACTTGTTTCTGTTTTCATGGAAAGAACTTTGTAGACCTTTTGATCAAGGAGTCTCAACATAAAATCATTCATTAGTCTCAACATTGCCAGTAATTTGAAACTATGTTGGACCTTGCTGCATTCTCAAAAAATCCCAGGCAATTATCCTGAAGGATAAGAGTAATTAGAGCTAACTCAACAATCAATCATCACATTTTCTCTTCCCTTTGGAGAAACAGAAAAGATGAGTGAAGGTAATTTCAGAAAACTCGATTTGTCTCTTAGGTAATAGACATGGCATCAACTTTTGGAATGATGCTTGTTGTGGTACACCTTTATATGAAATCTTCATTTCCACCCTTTTGCTATCAGTAAGCTTTTATCTTCCACTGTTAGTGTACATTACCGACAATCAGTGGAAAATCCCTCAACAACTTCTTAAAATGTTTCCCTCTTTATCTCAGCGTGTTCAACAAGTAACCATTCCTTTAGAAGATATACATGACCAACTGTTATGTAAGCACACAACTAACAAATATTTACAGTTAAAAGAAGCTTACTCCTTCAAACTGCAACAATATCAAGATTTTACACTGAGCAGGTCCCCACAGATGATAACTTAATGTTGAGGGTTGCAATATCGCCTCATGTGCTCTCTTTGTTAAAGAATGCAGAAAATATTTCCATCTTTTCTTTCAATGTGCTTTTGCAGTTAAATCGTGGTCCTAGTTTGCTAGCTCAAACAATATGGTCTTGCAATTTTCTTCTATGGATGACATCTGGAATTATGTGATATGTCATGGTGCTCCAATGTATGGTTGTGGTTAAAGCTGGCTCTATTTGTTAAGAGTTAATCTCAACCTCCATGAAAGTTTAAACAAAGTTTGCAATGTGCAGAGGCTTGAAGAAGACATTGAAAAAAAGAAAGAGGAATTTTATTATTCAACAATCTAACCATTACAATGAGGGGTTATAGCCAATGTTTCCTGGATCACAGTTTTATTGTGCCCCAGTCTCTGGTGTTGGCGAGCTTAGAAAGGATGTCGGTGCGGGAGTTCTGTTCACGCAGCACATAAGTCGCCCTCAAAGAAAGTGAAGCTCTGAGATAATTCATGGACCTTCTTCAGATACTTTGCCAACTAACCATCTTGGCTTTATATTCTCCTGCTATTTGACTAGTCATCACTGAATCACTTCTCGCCATAAGATTTTGTTGGTTATTTGGTGTTGGCTACATTGTTTGGTAAAATCAAGTGCTCAAGCAAAGCGTCTCCATGTGTTTAGAAGTCTTCAGAAGCAAGAAATTGGATTTGAGGAGGTTCAGAAGCGAAATGGCCTTCAGACGCAGTTTGGACCTTCAGACGCAGAAAGTGCCTTCAGACGCTGACAGGTCTTCAGACGCACTGTTCAGACGTTGACCAGCGTTGACCTTCAGAAGCTGACTTCAGAAGCTGATTTCAGAAGCTGGGTTTTTCTGCATTAATTCTGTGCGTATCTGTTGGAGATTTGCTGAAGATTTATTATGGCTGAAGTTTTCTAGAAGGCTGATTAATTTGTTGAAGATCTTATGAAGATTGGCTTCGTGTTTATGTTTGAATATATTTGCTGAAGAATCTTTGCAAGATAGAGTTCAGAAATATTTGTTTCCTTTTCAGCCTTTCATAATTCAGAATCATATCAATTGAGAAGATTGGGTTCAGAATTATGTGCTTGCTGAAGCCTATATAAGGAGATGTGCTGCTACCTTTGAAGACTACGAATCATATATCAGAAATCAGAGTTTAGAGTCTTAGTTTGTTAAGCTTAGGCTTTGATTGTACACCACTCATCTGAGTTGGTTTAGAAGTTTTGAGTTGTAAATCATTCTAAGCTTTTAAGTACGAATGATGTCTTTGTTATTTTGAAGGTGTCTTCATAAACTGGGTTGTGTTTTCAGAAGCTGTTAGTAACTGGGTTGTTACTTGAATAGGAAGTAAGAAGGGGTTTCTTATACTCAGGTGTTGGGTAGAAATCAGACTAGTGGAGATTAAGTCAGAAGACTAGGAACAGGGGGTCTGTGTCTTGAGTCTTAGGATTAATTCTCATAGTGGATTTCCTTCCTGGATTGGTATCCTCCAGACGTAGGTGGTGTTTACACCGAACTGGGTTAACAAATACTTGTGTTTTTTACTTTTCTGCACTTTTATTTGCTGCTTCTGAACCTGTTTGATTGTGCTCTGTTTTGCAAACCATCGTGCTCTGTTTTTGTGTTCTGACCGTACCTGCCAGAATTTCAATTGGCATCAGAGCAGGCACCCTGCCTGTTATTGGGTGAGCTCCAGGGAAGACTTTTCTGGCAAGCATGGACAAGGAGGGAGGATATGTCAACAGACCACCTTTGCTGGATGGCACAAATTATGAATACTGGAAGTCTAGAATGTGTGCCTTTCTGAAATCCATAGACAGCAGAACCTGGAAAGCTGTGTTAAAAGGTTGGGATCATCCAGTTGTTTTAGACAAAGATGGGAATAAAACTGAAGTGCTGAAACCTGAGAAGAATGGACAAAGGCTGAAGATGATCTGGCTCTTGGAAACTCCAAAGCCTTGAATGCACTATTCAATGGAGTGGACAAAACATGTTCAGACTCATCAAGCAGTGTACCATAGCCAAGGATGCCTGGGAAATACTGAAGACCACTCATGAAGGAACCTCAAAGGTGAAGATGTCCAGACTCCAATTACTCACCACTAAATTTGAAAACTTGAAGATGATGGAGGATGAAAACATTCAAGATTTCTATATGAATGTCCTGGATATGGCAATTCCTTTGGTCTCTTGGAGAGAAGATGTCAGATGATAGATAGTTAGAAAAATTCTCAGGTCACTTCCTAAAGAGTTTGACATGAAGGTGACTGCTATAGAGGAAGCTCATGACATCTCCACTATGAAGGTTGAGGAGCTGATTGGATCCTCTGCTGAATTTTGAAACTGCTTTCTGCAAACAGACTGAGAAGAAAGGGAAGGATTGCTTTTGCAGTCAATACTGAAGCTGAGGATCAACAAGAGTGTGATGAGGATGATGGAGACTTATCAGAAGCACTTGTGTTGGTGGGAAGACAGTTCAATAAAATTCTGAAGCAAGTTGACAGGAAATCCAAATCCAAAGGTCAGAACTTCAGATTCAACAATAAACAGCAATAGAGAAGACCAAGTGATGAGAAGAGCAATCAAGCTAAGGGTGTTCAGTGCTTTGAGTGTGAAGGTTATGGACATATCAAGTCAGAATGTCCCACTTTTCTTAAGAAGCAGAAGAAGAGCTAGCTGTTTCATGGTCTGATGAAGATTCAAAGAAGATGTAGAGTCTGAATCTGCAAAATATGTTGTTGCTCTGACTGGAAGGTATAAGTCTGATAGTAAGGGTAAGGCCTCATGATCTAGTTCAAAGACTAAAGCAGTTTTAGAGTCTGAGACGTTATCAGAGTCTGACTCAGAGTCTGAAGTTTCATCATTGTCTGAAGCCAGAGTTGAAAAATCCTCATATGATGAACTGGATGACAACTACAAAATCTATACATCAGAAGTGTAGAAGTTTGCAAGCAAGTTGTGGATCAGAAGAAGACAATCTGTCAACTGGAAGCTGAGAAGGATGAACTGCTAGTTGCAAAATTCTGATCTCAAGAAGAAGTGAGCCAACTAATTCCCAGCTTGAGAATATGAAAAAGCAGGTCAGAATGATGAATACTGCTACTGATGTGCTGGAGGAGATATTGGAGAATCAGAAACAAGGAAAACAAACTGGTTTAAGATTTGTTGATCAGACTCAGAACCTCCAACAGAAGAATCCTACTAAAAAAGTTTGTTCCTGCTACTGAAACTTATGATCCTATGATTGGGACATCTAAGATGAAACCTCAGAAGCAACCTCGTAGAAGTAGTTGGATGTGTTTGGTCATAAATGTCGTTCTTGGGGAGTCGAGAGGTTCCATCCTAATTTGATGGTAGCTAGAATATGCATCCATGAAGCTCAACGTCTTATACCATGACGTGTCGTCAATGAGTCTGTCTATGGAGGGAAGAGGGTACGGATCCTTGGGGCACGCCGCATTCAAATCGGTGAAGTCAACACACATCCTCCACTTCCCGAAACTTTTCTTGACCAGCACCACATTAGCCAAACCAGGTCGGGTATTTGATTTTGCTGATAAATTTTGCCACCCTAAGCTTCTTGACTTCTTCGTCACCGCCTTACGCTCTTTCTTCGCCCATTTTCCTCTTTCTCTGAACCACCGGCTTTGCCTTGGATCAACTGCCAAGTGATGGCATACCACATTTACATCTATGTCGGGCATGTCGGACGGCTCCAAGCAAATAGATCCAAGTTCTTCAAAAGATTGACCAGCTCCTCCTCCTCTTCCTCCGCTAGTGTTGTGCTGATCTTAGTTGTCTGAGAGACTTGGGAGCTAGTTTGTACTTCTTTGAGATCTTCGATGGGCGTCATCTTCTCTTCAACGTACTCTTCTCTTGGGTCTAGATCGCACAAATTGACATCATGGGTGGTTGATTGGTTGGGTGCCGCTCAGCTGGAGTGGGAGCATGCCTTATGATCCTTAGACTGTCCTGATAACATTTTCTCGCTGTCCTCTGATCCCCTTTGATCATGCCCACCATGTCATCGACAAGGCAGCCACCAATTGATTGAGGGGAGGGGCGCCCTAGTATGATGTTGTAGGACGACGAAGCGTTGATACTAAATACTTACTGTGATGCATCAGGCGTTATCCTCTTCTCTGAACACTGTCTTTATGAAGACATATCCTCGTTGAAGCGGCGGGAAAAATGTGCGGGCGGAAAGCGCTCGCTCAAAACAGTAAAGTCGCCACCGAAGTTTTATTTTTGAAAAGGGGAACGTCGATAAACCCCTTCGAGAACAAGAACCAGGTCATTGCGACCAAATTTCGGGTTCGGGAATCGGTTATGCAAGGGGAAGGTATTAGCACCCCTCACATCCGTTGTACTCAACGGGAACCGTTAGTTAGTTTAGCGTTAATTGTGTAGTTCATGCAAATGTTTGAAAGATAAATAAAACAAAAAAGAGAAAAAAGATTTAAAGATAAAATATGAGCTTTTTATTAATGTGCTTGACAAGAGTTTGATCTTGCTCCTACGTATCTCCCGGTGCGATGGAGAATTCAAAGCTACGTAGTTCTTTGGTAGAAAATGTTTGTGTGTTGATTGTTTTTATTTGTAAAAAACATGATTTGTTTGAAAGAACGATGTTTTAATCGTATTCTAGCGGTTTAAACGTAGCTTGTATGCTCGCGCGTGGGAGGCTTAAGCATTTGTTTATATCGCATTAGAATTGATAAAACACGTTCGTTTGTGAAAAGAGATGTGATCGCGCTTGGGCGAAAAAAGTTTGCTTTAAAAAAGACGGACTCGCACTTGGGCGATGGTATCCGTTTGAAAACGCGCATGGGCGTGAATAAAATAAAGTTTGGTGGGTTGGGATTGATTTTAAACGGAGGATGAATATTCAACCAAAAGCGAAGTGTTTACCTCGTTTCCGTATATTCGGGGAAGCGTCGGGTGTCTACCCAAGTTTTCCTTTTTCACTCTAAACAAAAAGAAAATTGTTTTTTATGTTTAGTATGTTGAAAATAGAATGACAATTTATTGAAAATAGATGTATAAAACTCAAATTGAAAGCTTAATAACTTATTGAATAAAAATGAGTTTTAAGCCAAAAGAATGAGTTTCAACCCAGGTTCTGAACCTTCAGAAGCAAGAAACTGACTTCAAAAAAACACAGCTTCAGAAGCATTGTTCAGAGCTGCTTCTGAAGTACTGTTCAGAAGCTGCTTCTGAAGCACTGTTCAGAAGCACTGTTCAGAAGCTGCTCAGAAGCTGCCTTCAGAAGCTGCTTCAGAAGCTCTGAAGCTGTCAGAAGCTGCCTTCAGACTCTGAACTTCAGAAGCTGCCTTCAGACGCTGACTTCAGAAGCACTGTTCAGACTCTGAACTTCAGAAGCACTGTTCAGAAGCTGCTTCTGAAGTACTGTTCAGACTGCTTCTGATTTCTTGATTTCAGAACCTCAGGGGGTAAAAAACATTCGAATTCAGTAAGAAAAAGAAGTAACCCACTTCTGTTTTGGTGTTTTGTAAACTTTGAGATTTTTTTGGAGTTTTTGAAAGATGTTTTTAGTGCAAAAAATGAGTTAAAGGCTACTAAAAGTGCAGAAAAATTATGCAGAACAGCAGGAACAGCAGCACAAAATGCAAACAAAAATGCCAATAGAATGAGAATGTTCAGAATACTTACAAACTCCTAGCCAAGCTTTGGATGCAAGAAAATGAAAAGGGCTTTGGATGATTGTGGTTTTTGCAAAGATGGGAGTGATGGAAGAAGAAGAAAAGCAACAACAATGATGTTTTGCTATTATTCTTCACTCTTTGTATGATGTTTCTGGGATTTAGTGGCTGTTTTGATTGTTTGATTTGTTTGTGATGGTTTGTAAGAAAGAAACAGAAAACAGAGCTTCTAGCTTTCAAAGGTTGTTGTGAATTCTGGCTATTCCTTTTGGTTCTATTCTTGCTCTAAAATTCCTCTAATGATTCTCTCAAAATTTTCTCCAAAACTGTGTCTGAATTGTATTAAAAACTCTGTCTGAATTGTGTAAAAAAAAAACTCTCTGAATTGTGTTTACAAACTCTGTCTGAATTGTGGATAAAAAAACCTTCCTAATCCTCTGAATTGGTGTTGCTTATATAGGCAAAACTGTCATCATTTGTAATCATGAAAAATCCCTTAACAGCAGGACTGTTTTGTGTGCTATGACCAAGACTTTGGTTAGCATTTAATGCAAAAGGAAGGAAGTGACCTTGCCTTGTGATCTTAGTGAAGACTTTGGTTAATTCTGCACAACTAGGGGCTGAGTTTGACAGAAATGCTGGAAAAATGGAAAGCAGGCTGTTTGCAACTTGTGATGCTTTTGGGATTGATCTTGAAGATTTGGGGAAGAAAAACAGGAAAAGAGGAGTGTGTCCTGTGCAGAGGTTGGGGGAAACAAAGGAGAAAGGTGTTGTACACAGGGGCAACAGCAGAGAACAAATGGGAAGGAAGAAATGCTGGAACAGGGCAGCAGTTTCAGAAACAGGGCAACAGTTTTGCAGCTTACTTGACTGGTTTTGATAAAGAAGAAAGGGAAGAAAATGACAAGGTGGTTTGCTGGAAAGCCAGGGTCAGCAGCAGGAAAAAAGGAAGAGAAGAAGTGCTGCCCTGGGCAGCCACTTGCTTCGGTCTTGCTCTTCTTGCACGTTTTCTTCTTTGTTTTTTTGAAATAAACAATAATAATAAATGTAATAAAATAATAATAGTAATAGTAATAACGATGATAATAATAGTAGTAGTAATAATGAAAAGATAGTAATATAGTAATAATAATGAAAAAGATAATAATAATAATAATAATAATAAGTAATAATAGAAGTAATAATAAAAAGTATAATAATAATAAATAAAAATAAAATAAATAAAAATAAAAATAAAATAATAATAATAAAAAAGAAAGAATAATAATAATAATAAAAATCTTTCTTTTTTATTATTATTTATTTAAAAATGAAAAATGAAAAAAAAAAACTTGGACAAAATTAGGGTACTACAGCTGCCCTATTTATTATATTTTACTAGAAAATATGAATAACGATGGTTTTCATATTATCATTGTAAAAGATAAGTAAATATAAGGACCAAATTTTGTCCTTCAAGATAGAAAAGATGTGTGAAAAGACAGTAAAATGATATGCGAAAATGTAAATGGTCATCTCCAGTCGTGGCTGGTACTTAGACTGATACGATGAAAAATGATCGTCGCCAAGCAGATCCTGGTGAAACGATACAGACAACATGCCTCCACCGGGGGAAGGTTGATCATATCCAGCCGCTTACGCTGGAGGTAGATCCCTAAGGACAAAGGTGATCTTATTCAGCCGCTTACGCTGAAGGTCGATCCACTGAGGATAAAGGTTATCTATCCAGCCGCTTATGCTAGAGGTAGTCCTACGGGATAAAGTGATCGTATTCAGCCGCTACGCTGAAGGTCGATTCCTGGGAAAGGTGATCTTATCAGCCGCTTATGCTGAAGGTCGATCCTGAGGATAGGTGATCTTATCTCAGCCGCTTATGCTAGAGGTCGATCACTGAGGAAAGAGTGATCTTATTCAGCCGCTTATGCTGAAGTCGATCCACTGGGAAAGGTGATCTTATCTAGCCGCTGATGCTAGAGGTAGATCACTAAGGATAAAGTGATCTTATTCAGCCGCTTATGCTGAAGTCGATCACTGGGAAAGGTGATCTTATCTAGCCGCTTAGCTAGAGGTAGATCCTAAGGATAAAGTGATCTTATTCAGCCGTTTATGCTGAACGTCGAATCACTAGAAAAGTGATGTTTGACTGATTACCGCCAAGTGGGTCTTGGTGAAATGATAAAGGGTGATATGATGGAATGTCATCGCCAGTCTGACGCTGGTGAAATGATAATGATATGATATGATTGTCGCCAGTCTGACGCTGGTGAAATGATAATGATATGATATGATCGGTAGACTCGCTGGGGAGTTTTAACTGGGGAACTTTAGTGGCTGTGAGTAGGTCCACTCGGGAATGGGACAGTTTGGAAGAAATCCGCTGGGGGATTTTTTAGAAAAACTTACTGGGGAAGTTCTTGAATGAGGTTCACTGGGGAACACTGGGATGACTCGCTGAGGAGTGTAGATATGGGATACTCATGGGGAGTGCTTGCTGGGAAGATGAGAATTGTGAGGGAGAGTATGATATGAATATGAGATGCATGCTAATGAATGAGTTGAATATGATGCATGTAGTATGCTGACTCTTGGGATAAACCAAGAGACATGTTGGGCTTCAGCTGTGATTGGGTGCCGAGCATGGTCGGGCTTTGGGGATTTTATGGGGTAAAATGGTTAAGGTACGATATTTGGGGTTTTCGATCCTTCGGCATTCGCAATACCCATCGCTTTTGAAGTTTCAGATTAATGGCTGCTGACGGAGCTTTCGACATCTCGTGCTTGCATGGGCAGTTCGTATGTTATGTAGCTGCTGATTCTGCTACAAAGGGGAATCACTTGTGGTTGCTCTGAGAATTTTGAGAGATACAACATCTCACTGGGAATCGTTAATTTCCTTTAGATATTTTCAAATCAAAGTGATCATGATTTCAACAGATTTTATGTTATTATTTTTATTTCAAAATTGTATCATCAAAATAAATAGCATTTATGGAGATAGGAAAATGACAAAGGTAAATAGAAGGATGCACTTTATTGATGATCAAACACGATTTAGTACATGGAATGGCAGCACACTAAAGGTGTAACTCCACAAAGATGAATAAGAGAAATGAAGATGGGAATAGGGAAAACACTGGAAGTTCCCATTGAGTCATGACGACCGCTACTTTCTTAATAACCCTAAGCCCACAACACCTTGCTTCTGAGGATGGCGAAGGAATTGGTTCTTCAGTTGATGTTAGGAGCGAACTGTCCTGATGTAGTTACCTGCCTTTTTTCTTTTCCCAACTTTTGCCTAAGTCGCCTTTTCAGGTTTTCGACTTAGCGGGTTTTCTTTTGTTTTTTTATATCCCTAACTTTTGCCTGGACCGCCCTTTCGAGTTTTCAGTCCACCGGGATGCCCCTTTTTGCCTAAGTTGCCCTTTCAGGTTTTCAACTTAGCGGGCGTTCTTTTGTTATTAGGCATAGTATTTCTTGACTACATCGGAATTCACAGGACGTGGAAAGTCCTCGCCGTCCATTGTTGTGAGAATCAAGGCTCCTCCAGAGAAGGCTTTCTTCACTACATAAGGGCCTTCATAGTTCGGGGTCCACTTTCCACGCGAATCCTTGTGTATAGGTAAGATCCTTTTGAGCACTAGGTCGCCTTCTTGGAACTCTCGAGGACGGATCTTCTTGTCGAACGCCTTCTTGAGCCTGCTTTGATATAACTGACCATGACATAAGGCTATCATCCGCTTCTCATCGATTAAGTTTAACTGGTCAAACCTTGCTTGGATCCATTCTGCTTCTTCTAGTTTGGTCTCCATCAAGACTCTCATTGAGGGAATTTCCACCTCAATGGGGAGGACTGCCTCCATGCCATATACCAGGGAGAACGGGGTTGCCCCTGTCGAGGTGCGAACCGAGGTCCTATAGCCATGTAAGGCGAAGGGAAGCATTTCATGCCAATCTTTGTAAGTTTTCACCATCTTTTGAAGGATTTTCTTGATGTTTTTGTTTGCTGCTTCTACGGCTCCATTCATCTTTGGCCGGTATGGTGAAGAGTTGTGGTGTTCGATTTTGAAACTTTCACACAACTCTTTCATCATTTTGTTGTTCAAGTTGGTGCCATTGTCAGTGATGATTTTGTTGGGGAGTCCGTAGCGACATATTATCTCCTTTTTGATGAATCGAACCACCACTTGCTTTGTTACATTGGCATATGAAGTAGCTTCAACCCATTTGGTGAAGTAGTCGATGGCGACTAGGATGAACCGGTGTCCATTTGAAGCTTGAGGTTCAATGGGTCCGATCATGTCGATGCCCCACATAGAGAACGGCCAAGGTGATGCCATCACATTCAAAGGAGTGGAGGCACGTGCACCTTATCAGCGTAGATTTGGCACTTGTGGCACTTCCTAGCGTAGCTGAAACAATCAGATTCCATGGTCAGCCAATAGTAACCAGCCCTTAGGATTTTTCTAGCCATTGCATGTCCATTGGCATGAGTACCGAAGGACCCTTCATGGATTTCTTTGATGAGCAAGTCTGCCTCATGTTTGTCCACACATCTGAGAAGAACCAGGTCATGGTTTCTTTTGTAGAGCACATCACCATTCAGGAAGAATTTAGCTGATAGTCGTCTTAGAGTCTTTTTATCCCTATTTGAGATGTTTGCAGGATATTCTTGATTTCTGAGGTAGACCTTGATGTCATGGTACCATGGCTTGCCATCAGACGCCTCTTCGATGGATAGACAGAATGCCGGCTCGTCTCGGCGCTCCACCTTTATAAGTGGCGCTTCATTGTGAAATTTCACTTTATACATTGATGATAACGTAGCCAAAGCATCTGCTACTTGATTTTCTTCTCTAGGGATATGATGGAAGGTGATTTCGTCGAAGAACTTTATTAGCTTCAAGACATGAGCGCGGTACGGGATCAGCTTGGGATGACGGGTTTCCCATTCTCCTTTTACTTGGTAAATGACTAGGGCCGAATCTCCATACACCTCCAAAATCTTGATTCTTAGATCGATGGCAGCCTCAAGGCCCAAGATGCATGCTTCATATTCCGCCACATTATTTGTGCAGTCAAAACATAGTCTTGCTGTGAAGGGGTATAACCACCTTTGGAGATATTAGAACAGCTCCAATCCCATGCCCCATGGCATTAGATGCACCATCGAATGCAAGCTTCCATCGAGCCCCTGGTTCGGGTCCTTCATCGTCTCCTATGACCTCATCTTCTTTTAAAGCCATAATATCTTCATCTGGGAAATCAAATGGTATGGGCTGATAGTCTTCCACTGGTTGATGAGCCAAGTGGTCTGCTAGCACACTTCCTTTAATAGCTTTCTGAGTCACGTGCAGGATGTCATACTCGGATAACAGCATTTGCCAACGGGCAATCCTTCCAGTCAGAGCGGGTTTCTCAAAGATGTACTTGATTGGATCCATCTTTGATACCAACCATGTTGTGTGACAAATCATGTACTGTCTCAATCGGCGGGCAGCCCATGCCAAAGCACAACAAGTTCTTTCTAGCAGGGTGTATCTGGTTTCGACATCGGTGAACTTCTTGCTCAAGAAATAGATGGCATGCTCCTTCCTACCAGTTTCATCATGTTGCCCCAGCACACATCCCATGGATTCCTCCAATACTGTTAAGTACATAATGAGAGGTCTTCCAGGAACGGGCGGTATCAAGATGGGTGGTTCTTGCAAGTATTGTTTGATCTTTTCAAATGCCCCTTGGCAATTCTCATTCCATATGATGGCCTGATCCTTACGTAGCAATTTGAAGATTGGCTCACAAGTAGCGGTGAGATGAGAAATGAACCTAGAGATGTAGTTCAATCTCCCTAGAAAACCACGAACTTCTTTTTCAGTACGAGGAGCTGGCATATCTTGGATTGCACGTACCTTGTCAGGGTCAACCTCGATCCCTCGTTGACTAACGATGAAACCAAGTAACTTTCCGGACCTGACACCAAAGGTGCACTTAGCTGGATTGAGTCGCAGTTTGTATTTCCTTAAACGTACGAATAACTTTTGCAAGTGAAGGATATGGTCTTCTTCAGTTTCGGACTTGGCGATCATGTCATCCACATAGACCTCTATTTCTTTGTGCATCATGTCATGGAAGAGAGCCATCATTGCCCTTTGATAGGTTGCTCCAGCGTTCTTCAAGCCGAAAGGCATTACCTTGTAGCAATATGTTCCCCATGGGGTGATGAAGGTAGTTTTCTCCATGTCTTCTGGAGCCATCTTGATTTGATTATAGCCGGAGAATCCATCCATGAATGAGAAAACCGCGAACCGGGCTGTATTGTCTACCAACATGTCAATGTGAGGTAATGGGAAGTCATCCTTGGGACTTGCTTTGTTCAGATCTCGGTAGTCGACACACATTCGCACTTTACCATCTTTCTTCGGCACTGGTACTATGTTGGCAACCCATTGTGGATACTTTGCCACGGCTAGGAATCCTGCATCAAACTGTCTTTTGACCTCTTCCCTGATCTTGAGTGACATGTCCGGTCTTGTCCTTCTCAACTTCTGTTTTATCGGCGGGCATTCTGGCCGGAGTGGCAGCTTGTGCTCAACTATCTTGGTATCCAACCCTGGCATGTCTTGGTACGACCATGCAAACACATCTATATATTCCCTCAAGAGTTCGACCAACTTCTCGCGCTCTTTTGCCTTTAAAGACAAACCGATCTTGACCTCTCTTCTGTCATGCTCAGTTCCCAAGTTGATTACCTCCACAGGCTCTTGATTCGGCTGTATCTCTTTAGACTCATGCTCTAGCAGTCTTGCCAACTCCTCGGGAAGCTCACAATCGCTTTCACCATCCTCTTCAGCTTGGTTAATGGGGAGCTCAAGGTTATGCGGGATTGTAGCGGTATCATATTCAATGGGTTTATTCAGGGATCTGCATGTGTTTTATGATGATTTTTATTTTAGAAGGATGAACAAAACAAAAATAAACAAAAGAAAGGAAAGGATTACCATTTTTCTAAGAAAATAAATGCAGAAATGAAAGAATAAAGAGTAGTGGAAAACAAAATGCTTTTTATGATGATGATTCAACATCTGAAATAAAGGGTGCCCTACAAAGTTATCCTTAAGCCTTGGGCAGAGCAAAAGGATTTGAAAAACATGATAAAAATTACTTTGAAAAAGAAACTATCTCTGGGATTTCAACGGCAGTCCAGTTGTTGAGGCTTGCATTCGGAGAGCAATGGTAGACCAAACAAGGTGTCTCCCCATCATCTGGAACATCTTCAATGACAGCTACTTGATCTTCACTAGCAAAACCCGCACTGTGGAAAGTTTCTTGAATGTTACCAATGGGTACCTTTGCAGCATCACTCTTTCCCATGGATGGTTGTAGCCCAATCCATACCTATCTCTTTTCATAGGCATATCCCACAAGTGCTCACAACCTTTGGAGCCTCCTCCTTTAGCCAACAGCTTATCATTCTTCCAAAAGGTAGCGGGGACTTTAGCTTCCTTAACACAAGCTTTCTTATACACTGCCACAGCATTGGCGACCTCTAGAGCTTGGAAAGCAGTTTCCAAAGATCCTTCACCTGCTTCCACATACTGGAAGGAAGACAGATGGCTTACAAAGATGTCTTCTTCGCCAGCAACGGTGATCAATTTATCATCCACCACAAATTTTAGCTTTTGGTGCAAGGTAGATGTCACAGCTCCAGCCGCATGGATCCATGGGCGTCCCAAAAGCAGCTATAGGCTGGGTTGATATCCATCACTTGGAAAGTGATATCGAAGGTGTGCGGACCTATTTGGATTGGTAGGCATACCTCTCCAATGACGGACCTCCTAGACCCATCAAAAGCTTTCACGATTAAAGAGCTGGGCTTCAAGCAGACTCCGTCAATAGACATCTTGTTGAGAGTGGACTTTGGCAGCACATTCAATGATGAACCAGTATCAACCAACACTCTTGCAAGGACAGTGTCATGACACATTGTGGATATGTGTAATGCCTTATTGTGAGCTTTCCCTTCCACAGGTAAGTCTTCATCATTAAAGCTTAGGCAGCTACTAGCAGTGATATTGGCAACTATTCCCCGAAGTTGTCTACTGTAACATCCTGGGTTACATGCGCCTGATTCAACACTTTCAGTAATGCCTTCCTATGTGCCTCGGAGTTCAGTAGTAGCGAAAGGATAGATATCTTGGAAGGAGTTTGATTCAATTGGTCAACTATTTTGTATTCACTCCTTTGATGATTTTTAAGAACTCATCATCCTCCTTTGATGCTGGATGATCACCGCATTCTTGCCCCTTGTCTTGACTGGGCATTTCTTTCCTTTTCTGGACTTCTTCTGCTACCTCATTGCCTTCTCCTCTAAGCTGTTTGGGAGCAAAGATTCGACCACTTCGGGTCATTCCACTGGCTTCAGAAATATGGGTAACACCACCCATCACCTTTGTAGGTTCTCTTTCCGCTCTCCCTTCTGGTTCATAAACAACGGCTTTTGCATCATAATTCCAAGGCACTGTTTTGGAACTTTTGTAAGGAAATGGCGAAGGAACACATATGACAACAGGCTGCCTATGGTTCATCGATGGTTGAGCGTCTCCTTTTTGATAGAGGATCTCAACCGGTTTGGGGACTTCTTTCTTGCTTTCGAAGTGTGGCTCGATAACTGAGACATCTCCCATCTTCCTTGCTCGACTGACTTGCAAAACGCCTTGATTTATCATTCTTGCACTTGTTCTTTGACCAACTGACAGCCTTGGGACTTAAGGCGCATTCTTCACAATTGTTATGGGTTCCTTGATCAAACCGCATTTGGCTAGCTTGGCATGGAGCATCACAAAGGAGTCTTATTTCCTCAACTCTCTTGATCTCGTCGAAGTCTGCATCTTCTTCCACAGCACTGACGTTTGGGCCGTTATAACCCGGCAGAGGATTGTTCTTCACATCGGGCCCCTTCTCTTTGAAGGATAGGCTCTTGTTGTTGACTAGCTCTTGCACCGTCTCTTTAAGTGCTCTACATCTTCAATGGAGTGACCAATTGCCCCAGAATGAAACTCGCATTTGGCATTTGGGTTATACCAATGCGGATATGGTGGCTCCAAAGGTCTGACATTTCGAGGTACCACTAAAGAATTCTTTATCAAGAGCGGCCAAAGTTGACTGTATGGGATGGGGATCGGGTCGATCTGCCTTGGTCGCTGATTGTGGGAGGTCGATACTGATTCTGACTTGAGGTTTGACCCCAATGATTTGGACGAGCAGGTTGATATTGAGGCTTTGAGGTGCTGGTTGCTGATATTGCATAGGTGCTGCTGCGGCGGCAACATAATGCTGATCTTGGTATGGTACTTGAAGGATGGGGGATGATAAGCATTTATAGGTGGACGATAGGAATTTGGAAGACCGGTCATTACTGCATTGGTCTCTCCTTCCTTCTTTTTAGGGAAAGAGGTCGGAAATTTCTTTGCAGCCACTTGACCACTTTGAGCATTTTGGATCTTTCCATTTTTCAGACCCACTTCCACCATTTCTCCAATGATGACCAAGTCGGAGAAACCGGACGAGGCGCTTCCTATCACCTTCTCATAATATGGAGCTTGTAGGGTGCCTATGAAAATCCTTGTCATTTCTCTTTCTGACAAGGGTGGTTCAACTTGTGATGCCAACTCTCTCCATCGTTGCGCGTATTCTTTGAACGTTTCCGTTCCCTTCTTGGTTAATCTTGTAATTGCATCCTATCTGGGAGCCATGCCCATGTTGTACTTGTACTGCTTGACAAAGCTTCTGCTAAATCCTTCCAAGTTCGGATCCGACTTTTTTCAAGATGCATATACCAATTCAAGGAAGCTCCGCTGAGACTGTCTTGAAAGAAATGGATGAGGAGCTTATCATCTTGAGCAGCTATACCCATTTTTCTGCAATACATGATCAAATGATTGCGAGGACAAGTCAATCCTTTGTATTTCTCGAAATCCGGAGTTTTGAATTTGGGAGGAATCACCACATTTGAGACCAAGCACATATCAAGCGCGTCCAACCCAAATTCACTATTCCCTTCCATTGCCTTGACTCGTTCTTCCAAAGCAAGAATTTTTCCTTTAGCTCCTTCGTTCTCACCACCGATGTGTCGATCTAACGAAGGTTCAGTATGCTCCTTATGAGGGCCTGACAGGTTGGGAGAATGATACACCAACAATGGGTTTTCTACGTCACCTTGAGGCATTGGAAATCCTGCAGCAACATCAGCATTCTCTTGCATCACAGGAGTTTCATTGGGACGAGGTACTGATGCTTGAGTAGGACGAGGCTGAGACGGACCACTTTCATTATGGTTCTCCAATTGCGGAGGTGTGTAGCCTTGAGGAAGACCAAATGGAGGCCAAACGACAGCTGCTGCAGAGGCTGGTTGTGGCTCGGGGGTAACATTTTCCACCACTCGAGGCTGCGGTTCTGCTCTCTGTTTGCTAGTTCCTGGAGAGTGTCCATCAGTCGATCCAACTTCCCATTCAGTTGGTTGATGTCTTGTCTCATGACTTCTTGGTTTTGTTCAACCTCTTCCATGATCCTTCGTGCGTTGTTTCGAGTGTAATGCGAATGCCGATGAATCAGTTTGGGTTGTAGGAATTCCTGGTAATAAGAAGGGGAATGAGTTTTGGGTATGAAAACGAATGTATGCATGTTATGGATGATGTTAATGCAAATGCATGAAAAAGTTTTTTTTTTTGATTGTTATGATTATTTTAGGGAACTGCAAGGCTTTTGGTGCTCCTGCAAGTATCTTCCAATTGTAAAGGCATTGAGATAAGAACAGAGTAACAAAAAG